>CAUYON010020382.1:0-23906 GCA_963573935.1 Arctocebus calabarensis
TTCCATCCTTCCTTCCTTCCTTCCTCCCTGCTTCCCTACCTTCCTTTCTTTCCTTCTCTCTTCCCTTCCTCCTTCCTTATGTAACAATTGTACTGTTTGTAAATATTATTCAAAAAGGCAAAAGGAGCTTGGCAGATGGCTCTCGACTTTAATCCTTTAATCCTAGCACTCTGGGAGACTGAGGCAAAGGGTGTTCAAGTCCAAAACTTTGACGTTACTGTGAGCTCTCATGCCACAGTATTCTACCCAGGGCAACAGAGTCAGACTCCATGAAGATAGAGAACAAAATTGAAGTTTACACTACATATATCATGACCTAACATAAAGCTCTAGTAATTAAAAAAGTTTCTAGCATACTTTCCAAAGGACAAACAGACTTATCAATAAAATAAAATAGCGATTCCAGGCAAAGATCCGCACGTATACATGGGCCATTATGAAAGTTTTGAAATGTACAAAAATCAAGAAATATCTCCTATAAAGTAAATAAATTGAAACATATAGGTGAATCAGAAAGTACACCATACATTATGTTATTTGGGAGTAAAATAAGAGACCATAACATAGTATGTTTCAAAACTTTCATAGTGATTTATATGCTATCAACTGACAAATAATATAAGCATCACTGTTTTCAAAAAAAAAGTATTATCTTTTTGATAAATGTAATTGAATAATTTACATATCTATTTTGATAAAGAAACTGGGAAACTATCTTATAACCTATTCAATCAACTCCAGATAGATTAGATATCTAGATACAAAATAAAAACAATAAACCTTTTAGAGAAAATCATAGGGGAAATCTTTGTGATACTGGAATATGTACAAATTTGTAAGCGAAAGACACAAAGAAATAAGAGATAAGATTAACACTTAATTTGGGGGAATTTAAAGATGTTTTGCTCGTCTGAATTAACAGTGTCAAAAAGATATCTCTAGTAGTAGCAGAAGATATTTTTTATCAGATCTACATAATCAGACATGGATTTCTGACAGGATTTGTATGCAAAACTTTAAAATCATATTCTTACTCACAAATAATCACTATAAAACCTAACAGAAAGGTGGAGAAAAGACATGAATCAATACTTTACATGTCAGAAGAAAACATGTAAATTATACATTACACATATGAAAAATATTCTTAATTTTGTTCACATTAGGACAATGTAAATTAAAACGACAGTGATACTCACACCATATAGAATGGCTAAAAAGAAAATATAAAAAAATTAATCCTGGACAAGGATATTTAGCAATGACAACTATTATGTCCTGCTTGTTGTAATACACATTGGTATAACTACTCTAGAAATGCTGAATATGCATATTCAATGGCTTTGAAAATCCTGTCTAAGGGATATACCCAAATTGAAATACAGGTCTATGTTAAACATAGCATGCAATAGAATGTTCAAAATATCACTGTTCATAAGAATTTCAGAATAATAAATAACTTAACTCGTGGGATACTTCTAACATTGAAAAGTGCACAGAAGTGTGACTGAGCAATGCAAAACTACCTGTGAAAATGTATTAATAAAAAATCCAGACACAGAAAAGTAACACGTAGAATTTCATTCACATAAAGTAACAGAAATAGCTGAAAACTATGTTGTGAGAGGTCAGTATAGCAGTTATACATTTTTGCATGTGTGTAGGTAAGTTCATGGTGGGAAAGAGAACAAAAAATCATCTCAGGGTTCCAATAATGTTTCACCTTTTTTTTTTTTTTTTTTGCTATTCATGTATTGATTCTGGTTACATATGTGTGTTAAGTTTGTAAAATGTACTTATGATGTGCACATTTGATTGTATGAATACCCAACTTCCTTAATATAGCTAAAACACCATTAAATAGGGGGAAAGATAAACATTTATATTATCTACTCTTGCAAATTTTTACAACAATGCAATAGGCAGTGTTTGAAGATTTCTCCATTGTATCCTCAGCCACCAAGCCATAAAAAGCCACTGCATTGGAAAAGGAGCTACAAAGAGTACTAAATTTCATTAACTATGAACTACAGGGACAACATTTTCATTACAGATCTCTAGGTTGTAATACAGAAGACTTATCCAAAAAAAGTTGTGAGAAGGTGGCTCACATAACTCTATTCGTATAACGATATAAAAGTACTCTGCATAATTTGCAGATATCCCACTGGCTTTGTTTGAAGCTTTTAAATGCTCTATGCATAATTAAAACAATTACAGTCCTTGTCCCTAGTGAGAATCTCAAAGGAGTAAAGAAACCCATAAATTATTCTTACTGGGTTATTTTAGGAACACGTGGAGAGCACAGAGTGATTCCTCATTAGAGGTGAGTAGACTACACCTATTTCTGTGATTATATCTCAGAGTTCCAGTCTCTATTTATGGCCCTGCCTTCCTTTAATTTTTATCATTTCATAAGTGATCTAGATTTCTTACAACAGCTTTAGCAATGCACTTCAATAACTGAAGTATCTGGGCTACGATAATGCTGCAATCATCTTTATTATAATCTTTGGTGAAAGCTAGGCATTTCATTTTGGGTAGTTAGCTGATCATCTTTGAACTATGAAAATCAAAATCAAAATCAAAAAATTAAAGCTTATTTCCAAAGCACCAGTCTTAGCTGGTAGTTAAACCAAAGCAAAGTATTAAAGTCTCTATTTTCTATACAGTCCTTCCATCAAACCATCATCTCTAATTAGCAATTGGACAACCCCTTCGCCTTACTTGCAAGGCTTAGCGAAGTCTTGAAATTCCATAAAATTGTCTTCAGAATGATAAAAATGCTTATTAATGAAGATCAGAACTCCAAGATTAAAATGCAAGTTTA
Organism: Arctocebus calabarensis; assembly: GCA_963573935.1. Lineage (NCBI taxonomy): Eukaryota > Metazoa > Chordata > Mammalia > Primates > Lorisidae > Arctocebus > Arctocebus calabarensis. The sequence continues at coordinate 2,831 of CAUYON010020382.1, forward strand.
AGCAAAAATCAGTACTTTCAAAATTATAAAACAGTAATATGTATTTCACTTAAGATCAGAGTGTTTTTACAGCTAATTTATTCAGTGGCTATTTATAGACCTCTCTTGTTCCAACTCATAAATTACTTTGGTGTATAAGTAATTATATGTAAATGCATATTTGTTGATGTCTCGCTGCATAATACATTGATTTTCAGGTGTCTTAGTGTTAAAAGCTGTATTTGGAAGGGATGGCAATGGGGCAGAGGAATGACTTAACATGTCTACCTCTCCATCTAGTCTTGTTTTATAGTGAATGCTCAATGCTAACATCTGCCTGTTGTATTTTTTATGTATTTTGAGAGTCTGATAAAAATGGGGATGATATAATGTTGTTGGAAAACAAAAGGGATGAAAAGTCTAGAACCAGGTCACCTTCAGGAAAGTGCATAAAATAGTGTAATTATACATAAAACGAAGTAAAAAGACTTTAGTATTTTAAATAGAAATCTGAAAAGGTTTAGAGAAATAGTTCATATTTTTCCCATTAATAAGGAAACTACTATTTGCTGTCATGAATATAGAAAAGAAAGCACCCTTATGACCATTCATTTATGCAGTAAAACTTGGCTTATACTGGTTCTTATATTCACCAAAGTATGGGTAAAATTCATTGTCTCTAGAAAATTAATTTAATTTCCCTGAATTAAGTGAGGATTGTGTCAATAGTGGGCAAGAAAGGGCATCAGAAAAGGTGCCAATGCTTTATAAGCCTTCATGATTGTACGATAACTGTAGCTTCTGACTACGTCCATAAGTTCTTATAGAAAATAACATATTTTATTAACAGTATTAGTCAAACCCAAGGAATACTGATACTACTATAATTACACAGTGGCCATAAGATTCCATTTAATGAACAAAAATGAATTAGCTTTGCACAAAAGAAAAAACATTTTGCATTACTTAAAGAAGTAGTGAACAGTAATACATAATCATAATAGACAGTAATCAATAATTGTTTAAAATTGAAATCCCATTAAGGACAAAGAAGACAGTAGATGTTTCCATTCAAAATGTATAGCTAGGTCCGCAGCATCTTCACTACTCGAAATGTAAACTGTCACATGCATGAAGGGATGAGTAGATACATTTTTCTCCCCTTTCCCCTTGTTCTCGGAAATGAATAATCTATTTTCCATCTCTGAGGATTTACCTATTCTGAAAATTTTATATAAATTGAACTGCGTCATTTATGGCCCTTTATGCTTGACTTGTACTTGATATTAATGACCTCAATGTTCATCCAAGCTGTAGTGTTTATCAATATGCTATTCCTTTTATAGATGACTGATATTCCATTGTATAGAAATACCACAAATTTTACCCAAGTGTCAGTAATGGTCAGTTGGACTGTTTCTATCTTTTGATTATAATGAATAACTCTCCCATTAATGGTTTTGTACCAGTTTTTGTATGAACAGGTTTTGTTTCTGCTGTATATAATTTGTGTATATACGGAGGAGCAGAATTGCTGAGTCATAATGGTAATCTTGTATGTAATTTAGTAACAAATTGCTTTCATACTATATATATCATCTTACAATCTCACTGAAATTGCACAGGGAATTCAATTTCTCTACATCCATGCCAAGATTCGTCTTACAAATTTTGCCTTTCTTTGTTTTGTTTTTTCTTTTCTTTTTATAGCCACCCTAGTGTGTGTGAAGGGGTATTTCTCTTATGAAAAATGTTGGTAAACATCTTTTCATATGCTTCTTGGCCATTTATCAGTTTTCAATGAGAAATGTCTATTCAATTCCTTTGCCTGTTTTTTAAAAAAATATTTTAATGTAAATTAACAAATTGAAATTGTACAAATTTATAAGGTGTAAAGTGATTATATGATATATTTATACAAAGTGGAATAATTTAAAGAGACTAATTAATAAATACATCAGCTCAAATACTTTTTATTTTGTGTAGTGAGAACTTTTCAAAATATACTCTTTTTAGCCATTTTGAAATACACACAGTGTCCCAAAAGCCATCATACTTAGGGATAATGGGAAATCATAGCTAAATTGAACTTAATTTATAAATATTTCTTACAAATTTTTATAGAAAAGTGGCTAAGACATAAAGAATATTTTGTAATTCTGTCTTCAGATTTTTGAGGAACCTCCATACAATTTTCCATAATGGTTGTGACTTACATTCCCATCTACCATGTGAAAGGATTACCTTTTCTGCTCATCCTTGCCAACTCTTGTTTCATCTTTTTTGAAAAAGCCATTCTGACAGATGTGAGGTGATATCCTCGTTGTACTTTTAATTCACATTTCCCAATAATTAATGTTTTTGAGTATTTTTCGTATTCCCACAGATCATGTCACCTTTAATAGATGTATCTATTTCAGATCCTTTCTTTATTTTTCTTAAAATCATGTTATTTGTTTCCTTGTTATCCATTTCTTAGAGTTTCTTACACACACACACATATATGTGTGTGTGTATATATATGTATATATATATATATATATATATAGGATACATGTGTTAATGCAGTGTCAGATATGTAGATTGCTGGTTTATCTTTTCTATAGGTTGTATCCTCCCATGCTGTTTCCATTTGTGTGCAGAAGCTTTTGATTTTGATGCAGTCCCATTCACCTATTTTTCCTTTCTTTGTCTGAGCTTTTGGGTTTCTATCTAAGAAATTACTGCTCAGAAGAGTATCATGGAAATTTTCTTTCATGTTTTCTTCCAGGGGATTTATATTTTCAGGTCTTGCGGTGAATTTGTTAATCCATTTTGAGTTGCTTTGTCATTGGGTATGACACATGGCCCAATTTCATTCTTCTGCATGTGAATATCCAGTTTTCTTAACATGATTTGTTGAAAAGACTGTTCTTTTTCCATTGTATATTCAATTTGAGGATCTCTTTTCTGTCCCAGTGCTGTTTCTATACTTATGTTAATACTATGTTGGTGTAAGTACCAAAGCTTTATAATATCATTTGAAATCAGGTAACACTCTGTGGCCAGATTTATTCTTTTGTGCAAAATAGCGTTGGCTATGTAAGTATTTTTATAGTTCCATATGACTTTTCAAATTTTGTTTTTATTTCTATGAGAAAGGACGTTGTAATTTTGTTAGGGATTACACTGAAACTGCAGATCCCTTTGGATAGTGTGGGCTTTTTTTTTTTTTTTTTATAATTTTATTGAATCATAATTCTGTACATTGGTGCAATCATAGGGCATGATTCATATACATTCAGAAATGTTTTTATCGTACTGTTACAGATAGCCGTCATGGCATTTTCTTGATCACTATATAAAGACATTGATACTCTACATTTAATAAGTTTTCCCAGTACCCTGCTAAGATGCACCGTAGGTGTGATCCCACCAATTGCCCTCCCTCCACCCATACTCCCCCCTCCCCTTCCCTCCCAAGTCGCCCTTCTTGAGTCAATCTTTTGCATAGTTTGGGGCAACGGGAGGCTTTTTTTTTCTATCAAGGCAGAGGGAAGGCATTTATTCCTGCTGGTTCATAGTGATGGAGATTCTCAAATTCATCCTTCCAAATATCCTCATCAGGCTCACTATTTCACTACTCCCATATCAGGGCCCAGAATTCAGTACAGGAAAATTTGCCAGAAATAGGAATTTAGCCTCTTTTCGACTTTCACTCTTTTACTATAAAATCTTGAGCCTGATTTTCAATACAGTTGGCTCTTCTGATGAAGGCATTGTGAGTCTTTTGAAATTCCATCAAGAATAGCTTCTGGCTTTCACTTTGCAATGTTATTTGAGAGCTTGTATTTTCTTCCTTCAGAAGGCTGTATGGCTACTAGCAATATGTAGCTAACTCCACAATCTTTATCACTACTATTGACCCCTTGCATTTCACATGAAAAGCACTTACAACATTAGCTCATTTCCTATTCATTTGTTTGCCAATCTAGCACATTGAAGAGCCACGTACTGATTAACCTCAATTGGCCTCCTCGGGTTTGGAAATAGTGAACACCACACTGGGACTATTGCTTTATTCCATGTAAGGGATGACTCAGAAAGATGTCACTTTTAAACATGGTCCAGAGCAAGATGATTCTGTAGCAACTTCAGGGTACGGCATAGTACCTCTGCCACTTGGTTCAAATGACTTGGCAGAACCCATGGAATAGGAAGTCTTTCTGGTAGATAAAAGTCTGAATCGTGCCCTGTGATTGCACCAATGTACATAATTATGATTCAATAAAATTATTAAAAAAAAAAAAGTCTTATGCTAGAGAGAAAAGCCACAGCACAGCCATAGGAATTTAACCAGTCATACTATCTTTAGCAAAAAACTAGTCATGTTTGAAAATCAGCTGTTTCTATGCTACAAGGTCCTACTAGAGATTCAGCACCAGGACATGGATTATCAAGTGACAGTGTGATGAGTTGTCTACCACGAGCTGGATCCAGAAACCAGGTCTCTCTATTGTCTGCCAGATCATTGTGCAAAATCCCCCACTTCTTGTCAGCCCCACTTGGTAAAGATGTCAGCAGAAGGGGAAGGTCAGTGCTCCACAGGTAGGGGCAGGGGAGTCATGCCCCCTGTACCTGCTTAATCTGATCTGGATTTTCCGCTTAATCCTTTGTCAAGCAAATTAGATAAAGAAGAGTGTGATGTAAGTATGAATATGGAATACATGATAGAAAGCAGAAAGTTAGGATGTTCAGACCAACTGCAGTGGTGAGGAGTGTAGACATTTACTAAGTATTCCCATTAGCAGGTTTCTTATGAGGGGGTGGGTTTTAAAGAAATTGTGACTGGCCACTAGCATGTGGTATTTGTATTAGTTTTCTATAATTGCATAACAAATTATCACTCACTTGAAGGCTTTTAAAAGCTATTTCAGGACCAGGTGCAGTGGCTCATGCCTGTAATCCTAGCACTGTGAGAGGCTGCCATGGGAGGATCACTTGAGGCCAGGAGTTCAAAACATGCATGAAACCATCAATAGTGAGACCCCATCACTACAAAACAGAGAAAATTACCAGCTATGATGGCTGTAGCCCCAGATATTCGGGAGGCTAAAGTAGGATGACCATGTTTGAGCCCAGGAGTTTGAGATTTCAGTGAGCTGTGATGAGGACACTGCAGTTTACCCAGAGGTAAAAAACAGGAGAGTCCACCTTAAAAAAAAAAACAAAAAAAAAACAAACGTTATTTCAGAATTATAGCCAGAGATTCTGCCAAAATTAAGGTATTGACCAACTTGGACATTTATCTGGAAGTTCTGAGAAGTCAACTCCTTTGAGTTTAACCATCTTATTGAAGCAGAATCCAGTTCCTTGCAATTGTAGGACTGACAGTCCTATTTTCTTGATCTTGACTGGGGACTGCTCCTAGTAGGTGGAATTTTCTTGTGGGCTGAGCTGTATCCCCTCTCCCCACAAAATCATACGTTGAAACCTTAACCCATAGTACCTCAGAATGTGACTGCTTTTGAAGATAGTACCTTTAAAGAGGGAATTAAGATAAAATGAGGCCATATGTGTGGGCCATAATTCAATGCCACTAGTGTCCTTTAAAAGAGGAATTTTAGAGACAGACATGAACATGGAGAAAATCATGTAAAGATGTAGTGAGAGGATTATTATCCACAACTTCAGGAGAAGGACCTTGGAAGAAGTCAACCTTGCTGATATCATGATCTTAGACTTCTGGTCTCCAAAATTATAAGAAAATTAATTTCTGTCATTTAAGCCACTCAGTTTTTAGCAGTTTGGTATGGCAGCCCTAGAAAACTACTAAAAAGCTACTCTCTGGTCCTTATGTGTGGCTCTTTCTATCTTTACATCAGCAATACTGCATCAAATCCTTCCTGTTATTAAAATCTCTCTGACAATTCCACTAAATTTTCTGCCATGGCATAGCAAGGATCTTCTGTGCTCCTGTTTCCAATAACCTGCACCCACATCTTTCTGAACCTTTACTCATAGAAGCCATATGCCTACTTTCAATCAGATGAAGACAATTTAGACATTTTCTACTATTCTCTTTCAAGTTTTCCTCAAATTTCTTCCAGCCTCCACCCACTTTATTTTAAAGCCATCTCCACATTTTTATGTGTTTTTTATAGCAGCACCTATTTCCAAGCACCGAAAATCTATATCAGTCAGATTTGAACCAGAGATGTAGAACCTGTAAGATTATACAGTTGCTGTCTTGATTGACAGATGGGTAGATGGATGTGTTCAAGTGTGGGTAGGTGGGTGGGTAGGTAAATGGATGGATGGATAGATAGAATAGATAGAGGGATAGATAGATAGATAGATAGATAGATAGATAGATAGATAGATAGATAGATAGATAGATAGATGGATGGATGGATGGATGGATGGATGGATGGATGGATGGATGGATGGATGGATGGATGGATGGACGGACGGACGGACAGATAGATAGAGAGATAGAGAGATAGATAGATAGATGGTGTGATTGTGGGGACTTGATAATAAAGCCCTAAATCCACAGATCAGGCAGTCAGGAATGAGTAGCCTTGAACCTATAGCATGACTGAGATTTTTATCTAATAAAAATCATGAATAGGATGGACCTCTATAGGAACAGGTTAAGGTGCTGTCCACAAGAAAACTTCTTCTTTCTCTCTTGGGGAAACATCAAACCTACTTCTAACATCTTCCAAATGAATCATTTAGTTCCACTCACATTATCTAGGGCAACCCCCTACACAAAACTATATTGGGACCTTTTATTACATCTTGAGAATTCCCTCACAGAAACATCTGCATTCATGTTGGTTTGTATCACTGAGAACTATGGCCCATCAAGTTGCCACATCACAAAAGCCACCACCACAGTGTTAGTGGTGCTCTCGGTATGAGCCCTCAGCCCTCACTCCACATGGGCAGAAAGCATCCTGGCATAAGGATTATAGTGCTCAGGCCCAGAGGATTATAGTGCTCAGGCCCAGAGTCTTTTCTCAATCTATGAAGCACCAACAGAATAGAAATGTTGGGGAATTCACAGCTCCAGGAAGTGTCTTCATCCCATGACAAATGGGAGTTAGAGTAGAAATAATACATCAGCTTCCACCCCTCTGGCACTCTTGCAGCATCAGGACTGAACTACAATTACCCTCACCTGTAGTCTGCTCATCACCTACGTCCTTCCTTTGTCTCACCTGCCAAACCAATGATTTCTGGAGTCACTTTCCAAATAAGCCACTAGCTCTCAAGCCTTGTTTCTGTAACTCTTCTGAAGACACTTCACTTCTCTATCTTCTTTTCTTACCAAATCATAACCAAATCAGTCAGCATTCTTGGTTGCAATCAAGACAAATTAATTCGTGTAAACCTAATAGGTAGAGACTATTTGCAATGACAATATTAGATGGCTTCAGAAATACATAAAAGTCTAGAGAGCTAGGTTCAGAAAATGATTAAAATGATGAGAGATGGATGTTTGGCAACTTAGCCACAATTCTCCTGTAAAAACTGCCTGCATAGAAAACTTCAGTCACTGGAAACTTACTATAGAACCTCTTAACTGCCACCTTCTCGAGGGATTTGTACGTCTTTGTATCTATGTACCACTTCCATAAGTCCCAACAGTGGTAGCTAATTGGCAGACACAGTGTCACACAGCCACATCTTAGCAACTATAGATTAAGACCAATGTACACCTACTTTCCCAAAATAGAAAGTTTAATCTATGGGGTAGTTAAAAGAAGATAGTATTCTCTATATTCCCGGGAGCAATTTATAGTAGATAATTTGGCATCTGATAAATCTTATTTTTACTATATGCAGTGATACCTGTATTAGTATAAATACTGGATTCTTAGGAAAGAAGTTTCATCCTACATTTTTGTCCTTGGAATATTCTCATGTGAGCTATGGATGTAAACACACACACACATGGCAAGACTGTACACTTACATATACATAAACACACATAAATACAAACAGCAGGACCTTCTTGAGGTAAAAGTTATTTTATAGAATTTCAACTACTTACTCATCTCTTTTTCATTCCTCTCTATGTCAAATAAATTTACAGAAAGCTAACTGTCAAAAATAATTACTTCTGAAATTATGAATTTTCTACCAAATATAACTGAAGTTGGTAGGACATTTTGAGCCCCTAAAAAGGAACTAATTGCATGTAAATACTATATGCCAAACTAACGTATAAAGGAAGAAAAATAAAAGACATATATGAGGGATAGAACAGATGCAGCTGAAAACTGTTAGGGCATTGTTAGGGTAAATCCAGGGCAAGGCAAAAGGAAGGGTGAGAAAAAGCATAAGAAGTTCTTTTAAAAATAGATTTCATTTTTTTCTTTATTAAATCATGACGGTGTACATTAATGCATTTATAGGGTACAATGTGCTGAATTGATAAACAGTGTGGAATGCTTACATCTCAAACTGATTAACTTGACCATGACTTCATTTGCTTATTTGTTGTGGTAAGACATTTATACTCTTCTTAATAGTTTTGAAATGTACCATTGTATTATGCACCATAGATGATGCCCCACCAAATAGCCTCCCTCATCCTAGCCTCTCCCCACCAGTCCCCCTCTCTCCTCTTTCCTCTTTCTTTTGGATTAGAGTTATGTTTTTTCGTTCATATGAATATGTAGGTGATTATATTGTAGTTTCATAGTAGATAGCAGATTCTTGAGATACTTTACTAAGAAGAATATGTTCCAGCTCCATCCAGGTGAACATAAAAGATGTAAAGTCTCTATCTTTTTATGGCTGCATAGTATTCCATGGTGTACATATACCACAATTTGTTAATTCATTCATGAGTCAGTGAGCACTTGGGTTGCTTCCATGACTTGGCAATTGTGAACTAGACTGCAGTAAACATTCTAGTGCAAATGTCTTTGTTGTAAAATAATTTTTGATTTTGCGAGTATATAACTAGTAGAGGAATTGCAGGATCAAACAGTAGGTTTAATTTTAGTTCCTTGAGTATTCTCTAAACTTCTTTCCAAAAGGGCCATATTAGTTTGCATTCCCACCAGCCATGTATTCCCTTCTCTCTGCATCCATGTCAACATCTGCAGTTTGGGGATTTTGTAATGTGAGCTAATCTTACTTGGGTTGGATGATATCTCAAAGTAGTTTTTGATTTGCATTTCTCTGATTATTAAAGATGATGAGCATTTTCCCTTGTGTTTGTAGGCCATGTGCCTGTCTTTTTTAGAGAAACTTCTGTTCAAGTCTTTTGCTCACATAGAAATAGGGTTATTTTTTCTTTTCTTATTGATTAGTTTGAATTTTCTGTGGATTCTACTTATCAGATCTTTATCGGAAGCATAACCTGCAAAAATCATCACCCATTCCAAATGCTGTCTGTTTGCTTTACCTACTGTGCTTTTGGATGAGCAGAAGCTTTTTAGTTTGATCAGATCCCAGTAATATATTTTTGGTGTTGCTTCAATTGCTGGGGTTTGGGGGGACCTCCTCATAAAATATTTTCCCATGCTGATTTCCTGAAGCACTTTCCCTGAATTCTATTATACCTTTTTAAAATAATTTTATTAAATCATAATTGTGTACATTGGTGCAATCATGGGGCACAATGTGCTGACTTCATATACAATCTGAAATATTTTGGTCGAAGGCTATGTTAAACATAGCCTTCATGGAATTTTGTAATCACTATATGAAAACATTGATATTCTACATTTAGTAAGCTTCACCAGTACCCTGCTAAGATGCACCGTAGGTGTGATCCCACTAATTGCCCTCCCCCATGTATTACTTTTTATACAGACACGGTCTCACACTTACCCATGGGCTCAGGCAACTCCTGGGCTCAAGTAATCCTCCTACCTCTGCCTCTGAAAGTGCTAGAATTACAGGCATGAGCCACTACACCCAGCCCAGCAGTTTTATTATGATGTTTAGTGGTATGGATTTTTTTGAGTTTCTTCTTTTTGAAGGTTTCTGAACTTTATATGTTTCATTGCATTTGGGAAAGTTTTAGCCATTGTTTTTTCAAAACTGTTTAATGTATCAATCTCTTACTCCCCTCCTTCTAAGACTCTGCTGACATGAAAGTTAAATTTGTTATAATAACGTTGCACAGGTCTCTGAGGCTCTGTTCATGTTTCTGCAACCTTTTCCCCCTTTGCTATACAAACTGGACCATTTATATTTATCTATCTTCAAGTTCACTGACTCCTTCCTCTATCACCTTGTTTTTGCTATTGAGCCCATACAGTGGAATTTTACTTTTAGATTATTATATTTTTCAGTTCTAAAATGTTCCATCTGATTTTTCTTATTATCTCTTAGTTTTTATTGTATTTATTTAATTTTTTTTTTTTTTTTTGCTGAGACCATCACTCCATTTCAAAATTTATTTCAAAAGCATTTACTTTTATGTCATGGAGGATGGTTATAACTTCTGCCTTAAATGTTTTTTCTTTTTTCCTTTAAATGTTTTTTCCTGGTAATTTTAACACCTTCTTTGTTCTTCGAGAATTTGCCACATTCTGATTTTTTGTTATATCAAATACTTTTAGATTTTTATCCTAGAAATTTTGAATACGAGACTCTGGGATACCCTTAAAAGCTTTTGGATAAGATTGATTTTTGCTTTAGCAATCAAATTACTCAAATCAGTTTTGACCACAGTTCTGTCTTCCATCAGTGGGTAACATTTCCATTGTCAGCTCAGATTTGAAAACTCGTTATGCTGCCTGGAACTGCTCCTCAGCATACATCACTCAGGGGATATTCTGTGGCTTGTATTTGTCTAATTATTCAAAGGCTTCAGTAAGCTACTATAGTTGTAATCAATGTGTGTATAATTTGGGTAGGGCGCCCAGACCTCGAATCTGTTTATTCACAGAACTAGTGAGTCCTGTCTTCAAGTCTTTGCTCACCAAGATTTCCTTTATGCTTCATCCTGGAAGCATCTTTTCCTATATTTTTTCAGAGTTTTATGTTCCCATGTTATTGCATAATTTCATGCCAATGCCTAGGGCAAAGTGGCATACTTAGATTCCCCTTACATTCAACAGAGGCCTTTTTTCCTAGTTCTTCTGTCCAGAGGGATCGGTTTTTGAATAGTGTTTTATGTAACTGTGCCACTTCTGCTTTTATCAGAGTATAGTTCTGTGAGTGGAGTTAACCTTGGGGTAGAGACAGAAGAGAAAAAGGATAGAAAGAAAACAAAACAGAAACATGGACTTATCCCACACTCTCTGGCTCACATATGATCTTTTTCTCAGTTCTTGAGTTTGAATTTTTGCTGTCTGTACCTGCTTTTCAGTTCTCCCACTAAACTATAAGATAAAAAGAAAGACAAAGAGACATAAAGAAAAAAAGCCCTTGGGAACCTCACTGTCTCTTGCAGGTCATTCCTCAAGTTTTAACTTTTCTCCCATTCGCTCTTTTTGTTATTTACTTTTTATAATATGCAAATAATTGCTTTTTGTATATTTTTTAACATTTTTACATGTAATCAGTGTGAGACACAGGCTGTAATAGGCTTAGTACACTTGGTTAGCATCAGAGTCCTTTCCTCTGATTTTGAAGGGCTATAAATTGGACAAGTATTTTATATGCAGGGATAACCTCTTAGAGAATTTCAATATTTAGAATGATTTAACTGTTAATGGTGTTTGCCAATTTTTATTTTTGCTATTTCTACATTGGTAGATTATAAAATGCAAACTTTATTTGATCTAGGAAAAAAAGAATAAAGAATCAGCATGGACCTTTCCATCAGAGGAATATACAGTATAGCTGGGTGGTGCAGTTAAAGAATGATAGAATTACTGTGATAGAACATTATCATTATATGAAGGTACCGTAAATGTAATAAGGAGGCATTACTAAAGAAATTCAGGGGAAAAAAATCACACAAGGCTTTGTGTGGACTACCTAGCTTTTGAGTTCTTGAAACATGAGTAGGACTTGTACATGAACAGATGGGGAAGAAGTCTATTTTGAACAAAGAAATAGCATAAACATGACTATTGTGGCTTTAAAAATGGAGAAGAGTGAGTCATTTGATTTCTTTGAGCAAGCACAAATTCTGTTTAACATTTACACATAATCCTCTAAACTTAAAAATATTTTAATATTTTCTGAAAGTTGTTCGGCGCCTGTGGTTCAGCGGGCTAAGGCGCCAGCCACGTACACCTAAGCTGGTGGGTTTGAATCCAGCCCGGGCCCGCCAAACAACAATGATGGCTGCAACCAAAAAAAAAAAAAAATTGCCAGGCGTTGTGGCAGGCACCTGTAGTTCCAGCTACTTGGGAGGCCGAGGCCGGAGACTCGTTTGAGCCCAGGAATTGGAGGTTGCTATGAGCTGTGATGCCACAGCACTCTATCCAGGGTGACAGCTTGGGGCTCTGTCTCAAAAAAAAAAAAATATTTTCTGAAAGTGTGAAAGAAATAAGTATAAATATACTTTTATATATTTATTATTTCTTTCTAGTTTTCCTTCTCACTCCCTTTAGTTTCTTAGGAATATGCTTCTCTTTTCATCAGTTGATTACATCTAAAATAACACATTAATCTTCTGATCTCTTTTCTTTCTGCACATAATTAATGTTATAGACTGAACTGTGCACCTCCCCTCAAGTTGGCATGTTGAAAACGTAACTCCTAATGTGACTTTGGAGACAGGTCCTTTAAGGAGATAACTAGCGTAAGTGAGGTTGTAAGGGTGGGACCTCGATCCAGTAAGGACCCACGTCCTGAGAGCTACCAGGAGCTCTTCCATGGAGGGAAGGCCACAACAGGACACAACAGGAAGGGAGTGGTCTACAAGCCAAGGAGACAGGCCTCTGCAGAAACCAACCCTACTGACACCTTGGGAATGGGCTTTGAGGCTCCAGAAGCGTGAGAAAATAACCCAGTCTGTGGTGTTTTGTTATGACAGCCCAAGTAGAGTAACATATGACATAATCCTCATAGTGGAGGGCAGGACTATCTTCTCACCATTCCAGCTTCAAGTTTCATGTATATCAGGCTCTAGATGATAACTCCTAAAAAGTTATGATTACTTTTATTTCATGGGACAAGTTATAACATTCTAAAATCATGTTATAAGGAGAATAAATTTAATATGTTATCCTATCTCATTCCCGCCCCTTTTTTTGGTTTTTGGGTTTCTTGCCTTGGTCACCTCTTACATTCTCCTCTTGCTCTGCTGATGCTGTGTGAATTTGCTCTGCTCACTCTTCCAGGGTGTGATAGTATCATTAAAAAATTGTCCAGAGTGTGGCTTGTGGTTATTGAAACTTATAAGAGAAAGAAAAAGAATACTAATCTTATTGCTGATAACATTTCATACAAGGCAAGAAGCTGTGTGGTTGATATCATCTGATCATGGCATGTACTGGTTAATTCTTCTGTGACTCTACCATATCCTGGAAAATAGACTGGCTCCTCATAGGGTGTTTCTCTTGTACTTATCATAAAAGGGGTGATGTGCGTGAGGGTAAAGCAATAAATATTAATTTCAGTGCTTCCATAGTACAAAAGCTTTGACCTTCAGAGGATATATTCCTGTCCACAAGGAGCTCACAATCACTAGGCAAATTCGTGGCATGTAATGAACTATATAGATTACACTAAATATACAACCATTTGAAACAAAGATTGGGTCAATAATTGTCTTAGTATTTAAGTATCTCTGGCTATCGTGAAGATTTATGATTTTTCAGCTTTTCTTCAGACCATTATGTCTTCAATAATCTAGATTTCGGAGTGAGAGAGATGTGATGTTCCAATCTTTTCTTGTTGCCTGTGTATGAACGATGGCAGGTCGAAACTGAGGAAGGAAGCAAAATGACTTGTCCAAAGTCATGTGATTAATGAATGGCAGGGCCTAGTAAAGAATTGGAGTTTCCTCATTTCCAAACCAGTGCTCTGGATGATTGCCACTGTGACATAATTAGCAAAAGCAGCAAATATTTTCAAAAGTGAAATTTAACATTTAGAGATTGTAATTTTCCAAAAAGAGTAAAAGAACGTGTCTTAACTTTGCAGGATGATTTTGTAGTTGCCATTCAGATAGTTCATTTAACCTAAATGTCTCTGTTTTAAGAATATGATTTCTGGGGCAGCACCTGTGGCTCAAGGAGTAGGGCCATATGCCAGAGGTGGCGGGTTCAAACCCAGCCCAGCCAAAAACAGCAAAGAAAAAAAAAAAGAATATGATTTCTATAATGAGTTAAAAATTAAAATATCATCATAAAATATAAACTTTAAGAAAGTGGCATTATATGATTAAACAGCCCAGAAACAAATGACAGCTTTCTCAGCATCATCTCTCTTCTCCTTTTCAGGAATGCAAGAAGGTGGCCTCTGATGATAGATCCTCAAGGTCAGGCTAATAAATGGGTCAAGAACATGGAAAAAACCAATAGTCTTCATGTAATTAAATTTAGTGATGCTGACTATGTCAGGACTCTGGAAAATTGCATCCAGTTTGGTACTCCTGGTACGTAGTTGAATACCAAACATACATATGGAAATGCCTGGAGAGGGCACAGTTAACCCAAAACTATGTAGATTGTTTCTGTTTTAGAAGGCTGTCGATGTCAGACTAATTTTTCGTAGTGAATCTGTTAATTTATTATTATTACTTATTGATAAGTCATTAAATGAGAATTTTAAAGACAATTGCCGAAAAGGTTACAAGAAATCTTCCCTAATTCTTTGTCTCAACATTCACTTATAATGCTTCTAATTTAGCTGTTTCAGTTTTTGTCTGTTTCCCATTCTTTAGTTCTCATTATAACTACACTTCTGTAATTAAAAGAACCACTTGATATGCCAATAGCATTTCAACACAACATTGGTTCAGCTATCTATTTGTTCCTCTCCCAACTTACCCTATAAAAGTGGCAGAGAAGAGAGTTCAGATTTCCATGCCTGGCTATTGTCAGCTATTTGCAATAGATTAGAAACACAATAAGGATTTCTCAGTAAACCTTTCATTAGATGTCCCATTTGTCAATACAAAAACACAATACTTGTGATTTGAGTAAATGAGGTTTACTATTCATGTTTTTTTCTTTTTCTTTTTATGAGACAGAGTCTCAGTCACCCTGGATAGAGTGTGGTGGCAACCTCAAACTCTTGGGCTCAAGTAATCTCCTTGCCTCAGCCTCCCATGTAGTTGGGACTACAGGTGTGCATCACAACACCCAGCTAGTTTTTATATTTTTGATAGAGATGGGGTCTCACTCTTGCTCAGTCTGGTCTGGAACTCCTGAACTCAAGCAATCTACCTGCCTTGGCCTCCCAGAGGGCTAGGATTATAGGTGTGAGCCACCACGCCCAGCCATTATTCATGTTTTAAATTCATGTAACTCCATGAAATTTTGACCATTTATGTGACCACATAAATTTAAACACTTAATGAAATTGCAATATATTTGGCCCCAAGATAAGTTCAGCAAATCTTACTTGCTGTTAGAGCTTGTACAATATAGAAGAATCATAATAAATATAGTGGGTAGTCTTATAGCCATATGGTCTTGTGCATATTAATAATCATAAAATATTATCAAATATTATCATAATTACAATTTTATGTTCTGTTAGCATAAGCATGAAATGAAAACATCTAGGTCTACCTACAAAATTTTGTGTTTAGGTAATGGACAAGCAGACATGCACACACCCACACAATATTTCATTCATTTAAAATAAGTTCTTAGTATATAGTATGTGACATAGAAGTTACATGAAAGGGGGAAACACGATCTCTGTCAAGTATTTTGCTTCTTTATTATCAGAACTATATATATAGTGATATATAGTATATAGTATATATATATATGGGCAGAATATATTTGGGCAACTCATATAGTTAATTGAAATGTTAGAGGCACTAAATCCAGAGTACCTGCCTCTGTCACTTATTGTTTGGTTCAGTGACCTTCCCAAGACCCCCAAGATTCTTTCCCCATCTGTACTTTAACTATATAGTGTAAGAAAGAGATGAGTTACTGTACATTGAATGCTTACAATGTCTAGTAAGTGCTCAATTTATGAGCACTTTTTTGTTGAGCGTTTGCTATATAGTTAGCAGAATATAATAAGAAAGACAGGGCCAGCTCGGCACCTGTGGCTCAAGCAGCTAAAGCACCAGCCACACACACCTGAGTTGGCGGGTTCAAATCCAGCCCAGGCCTGCCAAACAACAATGACAGCTGCAACCAAAAAATAGCCTGGCGCTGTGGCAGGTGCCTGTAGTCCCAGGTGCTTGGGAAGTGGAGGCAGGAGAATCACTTGAGCCCAGGACTTGGAGGTTGCTGGGAGCTGTGATGCTATAGCACTCTACCCAGGGTGACAGCTTGAGGCTCTGAATAAAAAAAAAAAAAAAAAAAAAAAAGCAGGGCCATGTGTAGTGGCTCACTCTTGTAATCCTAGCATTCTGGGAGGCTGAGGAGGATAGAATGCCTGAGCTCACAGGTTTGAGACCAGCCTGAGGCAGAGCAAGACCCCTGTCTCTAAAAATAGCCGAGTGTTATGGCGGGTGCCTGTAGTCCCAGCTACTTGGGAGGCTGAGGCAAGAGAATCACTTGAGCCCAGGAGTTTGAGAGTGCTGTGAGCTATGATGCCTACACACTCTACCGATGGTGACAAAGTGAGACTCTGTCTCAAAAAAAAAAAAAAAAGGCATAGATGATGTACAATAAGAATTCAAAAGAATGAGGGAAGATTTCTAGAATAACTGTGCCCCACATACTTTCAGTAATTATAATTACTTAAATATTCAAAGAATTTCTCCTTGACACAATAAAATATGATTAAACTATGACTGAGTACCTACCATTTGGTGACAATCTGGAAATTTCTGTGGTTTCAGCCACTTATCTTGGTGTTAGAATTCCATAATTTTGGAAGAGTAAGGTCCATAAAAATTATCTATGTAGAATTTCTCAAATTACGGGTCACACTGTGAAAGGGAAAGCCAATTTAGTGGGTCCTGACCAGCACTGTACAATGAAATGCGGGCCAAGAGAAATAGAACATAGTAGGCCTCAAAGCAGAATCTAAGGGTCAGTATTATTTCATGAAATTTTTTAAGTTTTACATGACTTTATGTCTATGAGGTCAAGATTTAAAATGTATTTTTTACATTGAGATGTGGCCATAAAAATTTGAACTCCAATAGTAATTCCAACCGCATCATTTTATTAACAAGGCAGGGGAGGTGTTACAGGGCATTAATGAAATGGTTTCAGTAAGGTTGGATGGCCAGTTAAGGGGAGCGCTAAAAATAGTCCCCAGGTCTTCTGCCTTTGTCTAATCTTACTATCACAAAAGCAAGACCTTCTTTCAGGCAATTTAACCTACTTTTCAAAATAAAATACTTTTAAAATGGCTAATGATTATATATAGTACCTTCTAACATTAGTCATCAGAGAGAAGCGAGAAGTTTTAATCTCTTGATAGAGAAATAGATGGCTGATTTTATAGCTATTTTGATATTTAACCATCAAGTAAAAGAACCAGTTACTGTTATAGTTTGAAAACATATGTGGTTAAAGACTCTTGCATGTAAGAGGTGGTCTTTAGACATTGGCCTCTCCAGGGCCAGTGGATTTTGATCTGTTGTCCCTCAGAGGCAGTTCAGGTCAAGAAGACAGAGGTTTTTGGCTGCCTTCCCTATCTGCCTCTGCCTCTGCTCTTCCTCAACCAGAGTGGGTCTCCCTTTTGGGTTTTAGATTGAATTTTAAGATATTATCGTCTTTGAAAAGGTGCTTTTCAAAAAGTTTAAAAGCCAATGTTCTAGAAAATAAGGTATATCTGTATTATCTATACCAATGGATAAGGTTGCATGGAATAGTAATCATACAAATATTCTGGATAAGGAAATTGATTCTGGCCTGGCACAGTGGCTCATGCCTGTAATCCTAGCACTCTGGGGGGCTGAAGTGGGAGGATCCCTTGAGGCCAGGAGTGTGAGACCAACATGAGCAAGAGACCCTGTCTCTACTAAAAGTAGAAAAGTCAGCCAGGCATGGTGGCACATGCCTGTAGTCCCAGCCATTAGGGAGGATGGGAGGTAGATTGCTGAAGCCCAGGAGTTTGAGCTTGCTATGAGCTAGGCTAAGGTCATGGCACTCTAGCCTGGGGCAATAGAGTAAGACTCTGTCTCAAAAAAAAAAAAAAAAAAAAAAAGGAAAAGAAAAAGAAAAGAAAATGAGAGTTCACAGTACTTCAGTACTTGGGAGCTGGGATGCTTCTAACAACAGTCTCTTAGCTGCTGTCTCTGCTTTTTTTTTTTTTTTTTTTTTTTTTGAGACAGAGTCTCACCCTGTTGCCCTCAGCAGAGAACTGTAGTATCAAAGCTCACAGCAACCTCAAACTCTTGGGCTTCGGTAATTTTTCTTGTCTCAGCCTCCCAGGTAGCTGGGACTACAGGCACCCACCACAATGCCCAGCTATTTTTTTGGTTGCAGTTGCCATTGTTGTTCAGCAAACCCAGGCCAGGCTTGAACCCACTTGCCTTGGTGTATGTGGCCCATGGTCTACTCACTGAGCCGTAGGGACTGCCTGTCTCTGCCCTTTTATCATCTGGTGAATCCCTTTAAATTTCCTCCTTTAAGATATGATTCAAATACCTCTTTCTCTGTGATATCTTGACCCCTCCAAGGAAGTGTCAATGCTGAAACTTTGATGAATGTCTTCTATTGCCCTTATTTTATGTATGTCTGCAGTCTTCTCCCCCAGGCCACAGACTAGCACTGGTCCATGGCCTGTTAGGAACTGGGCCAACATGGCAGGAGGTGAAAGAAGCTTCACCTGTATTTATGGTTGCTCTCCATCCCTTGCATCCCTGCCTGAGCTCTGCTTCTGTCATATCAGTGGTGGCATTAGATTCTCATAGGAGCCTGAACCCTACTATAAACTGCATTGGGAGTTTACATGGTTGACTCCTTATGAGAATCTAATGCCTAATGATCTGATGTGGAGCTGAGGCAGTGATGCTACCCCTGGGAAATGGCTGCAAATGCAGTAAATGTGATGCATTTGAATCTTCCTGAAACCATCCCCTTCCCATCCCCACTGATCCATGGAAAAACTGTCTTCCATGAAACCAGTCTCTGGAGCCAAAAAATTTGGGACCACTGATGTATGTAACTGTTTCTCATCTACAAGCTGACAGGTGTTCAGTAACTGTTGAATCTACTTTGAATACAGTATTATGCCACAGTGTTGAACATAATATGCAAATTTTTCCTATTAATTTGAAGTTTCGCGTAGGAAATGCAGAAATTTATAACCAAAAAACTGATGTTGTTTAGTGTCTTAAGTGCAAAAGAAATTTGAAAAGAACGTTTCATCTTTTTTTCTATTTCTGCTGCTAAGGATAACTGTTTTGAGTGAGATGCTGATCTGCCTTTCTCAAAGACATAAGCGGGTGTGAGCTTGGATTCCCAGTCTTGGTTTCTCACAAGATTTGCAAATGCTGTGATGTGCTGGCACTTAGAAATGAGCAATGAGGTTTTACATAAAGCAGCACAGTGCTAAACTAAATGATAAACTAGCACTGTGGGAGGCCAAGGTGGGAGGATCACTTGAGCTCAGGAGTTTGAGACCAGCCTGAGCAAAAGCAAGATCCTGTCTCCACTAAAAATAGAAACAAGTGAACAAACAAACAAA
The DNA here is from genome assembly GCA_963573935.1 of Arctocebus calabarensis. Lineage (NCBI taxonomy): Eukaryota > Metazoa > Chordata > Mammalia > Primates > Lorisidae > Arctocebus > Arctocebus calabarensis. The sequence continues at coordinate 22,505 of CAUYON010020382.1, forward strand.
CAAAAAAGCAAAAACAAAACCAAAAAACTAGCCAGGTGTTCTGGCAGTGCCTATGGTCCTAGCTATTCTGGAGGCTGAGGCAGAAGGATCACATGAGGCCAGGAGTCTGAAGTTCCTAAGAGCTAGGCTGATACTAGGGCACTCTTGCCTCCAGCCACAGAGTGAGACATTAACTCAAAAACAAACAAACTTATTGACAGAAATATAAAGAGAAGTCTGTCTCCTGAATTTGTTCCTATAATTTTAACATGGAGCATATTTTAACATACAGTAATTAGAAGTTAAAGGAGTGAAAAGTGAAGAGTCAAAGTAGTTAAATTAAGCATAGCATTTTGGGTAATTCATGTATCTGTAAATTTCTGTTCTTTTTTTCTCACTTTCAAAGTTCAGAATGTTTTTCATTTCCTAGTGAGGCTTATAATATTCAATACTGAGAAGATTTTTTTTTAGATCAAGATGCTACAAAAAATCTTTTCTAACAAACTCAAGACTTGATTCTACCAGTGAAGCAATAAACGTTTGCTCTTGAGGAAAAGAATCAAGTTTGTAGTGTTTAAGGTATATAATGAATACGTTAACTTCAAAAAAAGATATATAGAGTGGCCATTAAGTTCGTGTGCAATTTCTATTTAAAATTACACATGAATGGCTTTATGACTACCCTGTGTGTATGTATGTATGTATACACACACTCATAATTACATTTCAAACAGGAAAGATTTAGAGTAATTAGGGGATGAAATTTTATGATAGCATATATTTAGCCAAAATCAAATATCAGATTTCATATAAAAAATTAATGTTGGTAAATGTTGAAGCAATTAAGCAAAACTTAAATATTATAATATTTCTTAAACAGAATTTCAATTCATAACTGTCTGGCAAATTAGTAGATTTTCATGTTAAAATGAAAATGAGAAATTGATACATAATGTCACTATTATTTTTTAGCTTTTTTTTTTATTGAATCATATCTGTGTACATTAGTTCAACCATGGGGTACAGTGTGGGGGCTTCACATGCAATCTGAGATATTTCTATCAACCTGATTGACATTCAATTCATGATATTTTCTCGTTTACTATATGAAAACATTTTTGATCTGTATTTAGAAGTTTTCTCCTGACCCTTCGAATATGTACCACACATGTGATCTCACCCTTTGTCCCATCTCCCCCCACCCTCTCCCTCCCCTTCCCTCCCTCTCCTCTTTCCCTGTCTTCCTGTGCAATAAAAGGGTTGTAGCCTTCACTTGAATGAAAAAGAATTTGTCTCATATTAGGGGTGTATACATTGGATACTTTTTCTTCCATTCTAGAGATACTTTGCTAAGGAGAACATGTTCCAGCTCCATCCATGTAAAAATGAAAGAGGAAAAGTCACCATCTTTCTTTAAGGCTGC
>CAUYON010020389.1:0-11726 GCA_963573935.1 Arctocebus calabarensis
ACCTCACATTATTTTTTTTAATTTAATATTTTATTAAATCATAACTGTATACATTTATGGGGTACAATATGATGATTTGATATACAATGTGTAATACTTCTTTTTTTTTTTTTTTTTGAGACAGAGCCTCAAGCTGTCCCCTTGGATAGAGTGCTGTCTCATCACAGCTCACAGCAACCTCCAACTCCTGGGCTCAAGCGAGTCTCCTGCCTCTGCCTCCCAAGTAGCTGGGACTACAGGCGCCTGCCACAACGCCCGGCCATTTTTTAGTTGCAGCCCTCATTGTTGTTTGGCGGGCCCAGGCTGGATTCTAACCCACCAGCTCAGGTGTATGTGGCTGGCACCTTAGCCCACCTCAGCCCACAGGTGCCAAGCCAATGTGTAATACTTCAATCAAACTGATTCACATAACCATTATCTCACTTACATATTTTTTGTGGTAAGGCATTTATAATTTACTCTTGGTTGTTTTGAAAAGTACCCTTGCATTGTGCACATTAGGCAAGGTGACACCAGATGCCCTCCCTCTTCCCCTCCTCCTATCTCCTCTCACATGTCTCTCCTCATTCTTGCTGAACTGTATTTGTGTTTTGTCATTCGTATGAATGTATAAGTGATTATATATTCGTTTCCTAACAGTATTGAGTACATTGGATACTTTTTACCCCATTCTTGAGAAAGTTTACTAGGAAGAATATGTTCCAACTCCATCGAGGTAAACATAAAAGATGTAAAGTCTCCATCTTTTATTGGGTGAAGAAAACTTCTCCATCTTTTTATGGGTGAATTCCATGGTATACATATGCCATAGTTAGTTAATCCTTCATGGGTTAAGGGCATTTGGGCAGCTTCCACGACTTGACAATTATGAATTGGGCTGCATTAAGCATTCTGGTGCAAATGTCTTTGTTGTAAAATAATTTTCTTTCATCAAGTAGATACCTAGTAATGGAATTGTGGGGTCAAACCGTAGGCCCAATTTTAGTTCCTTGAGACTTCTCCATACTTCTTTCCAAAAAGGCTGAATTAGTTTACAATCCTACCAGCAGTATTGAAGTGTTCCCTTCTCTCCACATCCAAACCAGCCCTTCTAGTTTGGGGATTTTGTGATATGGATTAATCTTACTGGAGTTAGGTGATATCTCAAAATGGTTTTGATTTTCATTTCTCTGATGATTGAAGACGAGCATTTTTTCATGTGTTTTTGGATATTCACCTGTTGTCTTCAGAAAAGTTTTTGCTCAATTCTCTTTCCCACAAAGAAATGGGGTTTTTCTTTTCTTATTAATTTCAGTTCTCAAATTCTTTGGATCAAGCAATCTTCTTGCCTCAGTCTTCCATGTAGCTTGGACTACAGGTATAGGTCACCATATCTGTCCAGTCTTTCTATTTTTAGTAGAGACATGGTCTTGGTACTATTCAAGCTGGTCTCAAACTCTTGAGCGCAAGAAATCCATTAGTCTCACTGTCCCAGAGCAGAGCCCATTACCATTTTTCTCTGTGCTTTTCTCACATTGAAATGTTTAAATATTTAAATATATATAATATATAATATATGCATGTAAACCTTCTTAAATTATATATTTATGGTAGTAGACCTAATAGTGGTTCATAAAAGATAAATGTATTTTGCAAGGCTTTTTAAAAAACCAACATTGATTATAATAGACTGCTCATATGATTATGGAAGCCGAGAAGCAATTTGCAAGCTGGAGACCTGGGAAAGCTGGTAATAGAGTTCAAAAAAACAATAGTAGAGTTTCCAGTGTGTGTCTGAGGCCTATAAACTGGGAGGAACATGTGATGAGAGATGTCACAGCTCAAGTAGTCAGAGTTAATTTCACCTTCCTCTGTCATTTGTTCTATTATGGTGCTCAACAGATTGAATGATGCCCACCCACGTTAAGGACTGCCTGGTATACTCCCTCTCCCAGTCTCAAACTAGTTTCTTCTAGAAACACCTTCCAGGACACACTCAGAAATAATGTTTAATTTGCTACCTTAAAATCCCGTGTCAGGTTGATGCATAAATTAACCTCACAATGTCCAGACTCAATCTTTGAAACCTGTGAATATATTACCCTATGTGACATAATGGATATTGCAAATGTGATGAAGCTAAGAAGTTTGAAATGGAACGATTGCCCTGCTTTATCCAGGTCTGCCCAATATAACATGAAAAGGGTCCATATAAGAGGCAGGCAAGTTGAATACAGAGGCGTATGCTTCTATTCCCAGCTTTTAGGGAGGTTGAGGAAGGAAGGTTGATAAGCCTAGGAGTTGGAAAATGTCCTGGGAAACATACAAGATCCTATCTCAGAAACAAACAACAGATTATTAGACAAGTCAGAATCAAGGAGAAAAGTTGAATATGCTATGCTGCTGCTGCTGACTTTGAAAGTAAAAAGGAGCCACTAAAAGATGACCTTCCATTTGTTACCACCATCTCATTACTAGGCATCTACCTAGAAGAAAAATAATTATTTTACCATAAGGACGTTAGAACTAGAATGTTCATCACAGCTCAATTTACAATCACCAAGACACAGAAAATCCTCCCAAGTGCCCATCAACTCATGAATGGATTAATAAGCTGCGGTATATGTGTACCACGTAATTCTATTCAGCCATAAAATAGATGGAGCTTTTACATCTTTTGTATTTACCTGGGTGGAATTGAAGAACATTGTTTTTAGTAAAGTATCACAAGAATGGAACATCAAGTAGCCAACATACTCAATACTAATATGACAATAGGTAAACAACTACGTGTTCTAATCAGAGTAAAACAAAATTCAAGTAGGGAGAGAGGAAGGAGGGAAAACAGAGAGAAGAGGAGAGAGAGACTTGGTAAGCTCTGACCTAATGGGCATGATTGACGGGTATACAGCTCACCCCAGGGTGAAGAGCTCAGCCACAACTTGAACTTTACCTAACAATGCAAATGATGTAACCTAATCATTTGCACCCTCATATTAATCTGGAACTTAAGGGGTGGGGGAAAGAAAGACACACCTAAACATCAAATGCAACTTTTCTCTGAAGGTTGGAAGATAAGGAAAGGTGTTCCCTCCAAGAGCCTCCAGAAGGAAGGAAACTCTGCTGACGCCTTGTTTTGGGCTCAGTGAGACTCCTGATCTATAAAGCTGTGAGATTCTACTTTTGTGTTGCTTAAAGCCAAATAAATTCATGGTAATTTATTTCTGTGGGAACTGGATTCTGATATATACACATGTACTATAAGTATATGATACTTGAACTTATCTACTTTCATTGGGTCCCACCCAGGGGTAGAGTCCACTAAGACCTGTGGAACTGGTGTGATCAACTGAAGAAATATAAAGTTAGAAACTACAATAAAGAAAAAGACCTGAGACACAAAATAGAATTTTCAAAGGTAGTTGCTCAGGGGACCACCACCCATTTGTGGATTCTGGTGAGTGGCTCCAAGTCTCTGTTCCACTCAGTTTTTATTCAAATCTCTTTGCCCAGCTGGTAAGCGGAGGGAAGGAACAAAGACACCAGAAGTTTCTCTGAGTGAGCAGCTCCTCAGTTATTATTAACTTAAGAATTAGAGCAGTTTAAAGAATCTGAAACTTAAGCCTTGTGAGGGGAAGCCTCTTATCTGAAGTAACACAGATTCCTAGGGAAGTGTTAAACTCTGCTATTTCACTGTGACGTAAAATGCCACTGGCATTAGTCTCCTCTGAGAAATTGATGGGAGAGAGGCATTTTCCTCTCATCTCCACCACAGAGGATTTTTCTCTGCAATGAGGGATGTAAGGCCTCCTGCCCCATCTCAGGGTTCAAGCTGTTTCCTTGGTCTATGTCCTAGTCAAATGCAAATGTCCATGATGGGTATCTGCTTTGTCTGTTTAATGGGTGGGAACTACCTAGAAGATGTATCTTTTCTAGGTCTTGCCATAATCTCTTTTATGGGCATTATCTTCCTCAGAGTATTCACAGACTGAGCAGGGTATTTGTGTAAGCTGTATCCCCAATAGGCCAGAATTTCAGGAAAGTCCATAAACTCATTCAGATAAAAAATTTAGCAATGGCTAGCTTAAAGATAAACTAGTCTACTTTTCTTTGTTCCAACTCCTTCAGCTTACTTTTTAATTTTCCCTTTTTCTGGAGGTGCCCTCTCCTACCAAGAATGGGGTCTTCAGGCCCCATTCTGCCTGTATACTTTATTTTAGGCATAGTAGGGACTAAATAGAAGACTATTTAGAGAAATCAGTTTTTAAAAATTCATAGCTGAACGCAAACTGTACATAATCCTAACAGCAAAATGCCAAAGACTGTATAGACAAACCACAAATGGTATTTAAATTTCAAATAGATAACTAGCAGCTATTTTTAGAAGTAATTGAAGACAAAGTAAAAAGAAACACTGAAACTTATCTTGTTCTGAGGTTTAACATTGCCAAAAATAATAAAAGTAAAACAGCCAGATTTTAAAAGCAGAAAATATGGAAATGCAAATGAACAAGAGCACCAAAACTCTCTTTTTTTTACTTAGTGTGGAAAGTCACTGAAATGAGTTACATTACTCTTTACAAATAAAACAAAGCAGGCTTGGTGCCTGTAGCTCAGTGAGTAGGGGGCCAGTCACATATACTGGAGCTGGCAGGTTCCAGCCCGGCCCAGACCTGCTAAAACAACAATGCAACTACAACAAAAAAATAAAAGAAAGAAAAACTTACAATTTAGCCTGTTTGGTTTACAGATTGCATTTCTTCATCTCCCAAAAGATGTATATGTTCCTTAGGCTATTTGACTATGAATTTTAAAAGGCAAAACATTCTTAATCTAGCTCGGTGCCTGTAGCTCAGTGGTTAGGGTGCCAGCCACATTCACCAGAGCTGGTAGGTTTGAACATACTCCAGGCCTGCCAAAAAACAATGAGAACTAGAACTAAAAAATAGCTGGGCATTGTGGTGGGTACCTGTAGTCCAAGCTGCTTGGGAGGCTGAGGCAAGAGAGTGGCTTAAACCTAAGAGTTTGAGGTTGCTATGAGCTGGGATGCCATAGTACTCTACGAAGGGCAACATAATGAGACTCTGTATCAAAAATAAATAAATAAATAAAAGATAAAAAATAAATAAAACAAACCACAAAACATGCATACGTAATGAGATTAAAAGAAATGGACATAAAAAGAAAGCTTTTACTTAAGAGCTGCAAAAAGATCTGGTCTGAGTACCCATCTTCTATGATTTATCTGTAAAGTTGTACTGGCTAAATATCACTGAAATCAAAGTGAACATTCTCAAATTTACATAGAAAAAAGTTAAGATATATATTTTAATATAATAAAAATAATGTCCTTTCTTAATGACCAATTTTTTATGATATTTGGAAAATGTATTCGATGAAATAAATGAATTACTTGGAAAGATTCAATATAAATGTAGATTAAGATAAGCTTTGAACAAGCTCTAAATAATTCTACATCTCCTCAACATACAAATTCTTATACATAGAGCCATGAATGCATGTATTTGTTGATACGTTAATTATTGTCATGGTTTGGTGAGCATACTTTGCTTTATCAAAGCAGGCTTCTAATATCAGTTATTTTTCCTCCTTTACAAAATGGCTAAGCAGCATGCTTTGTTTGTTATAGGAACCATTTATACTATATTCATCTGTGATCCCATGTGATTCCCTGCTGTTTTCATTGAATACTTCAGGTACTGCTCAATTGACAGTATCTTTATATTTTTCTTTACGCTTATGATTAGCAGTGGACGACACCTAAGTTCAAAGATGGCAGTTCTTAAATCTATAAATAGCACAAGTAGATCAGAAGCCTCCTTTGCCAAATTCAGTGTCCTGTGATATGCTTTATCAGTGAGTTTCTCAAATATTCTATAAATAAAAACGATCAAAGCAGTTGAAAAGATAATTTAAATTATGTTTTCCAAAACCAGTTCAGATACATTTTGATTTACTTAAATTTAGTTTTTATATTTTTGTGAAGTAGATATTTTTGAAGAAGATATTTTTAATATACACAATTACAAAATGTAGATAAAATTTGAATTTTTTGGAAGTAAAAAATCCTTTATGACCTGTACCTGCAGAGAAAGCAAAGCAAAACAAAACAAAACAAAACATCACTTCTATCCCATCCACTCATTTGCTGCTATAGTCACAGTATGTCACCCACACAAGAGTTATAGTCATTACCCTGACTCCCATGTGATAAATTTTGCATGCTTTTAAGCTAAATATAAATTGTATCAAATAGCATTTTCTCTACTGTGCCTATTTTCTTTTCCTCGATATTTTAATTATGAAATTGGCCTCCATTGTTTTATGTATTTTTAATAACTTATTTGATTTTCATATTGTAACAATCCTTAACTGAAGGAAATTTTGAGCTCCATATATTTCATGATGTTTGTCATATTTGGGGTTGAAAACAAGGGATGTAGTGCTGCTGTCACCTACTAGATAGAGAAATCTCACAGTGCATTGTACGGCTTTCCAAAACAAAAATTACTCAGTGCAAATAATTGTTCAATAAATTGAAAATGTTTAGGTGGAAACAATAAATTTAAACTAGTTATCTCAATATGGAAAGGTATGTAAAAATTTCGATGTTCCAATAATCTCAAATATTGAAGATTAAGTACTTCCTTTAAAAGCATAAATGTAGAATAAAATGTTTAAGGCATGTGAATTCTATTACAAAACACAGAACATTGATTTTCTTATCCTCTTTTCATCTTATCATTTCGGACTGAGTATTCTATCAAATTGATTTAATTAGACCTTATTTTAAGAAAATGATAGATTTCATATGAAGGAGATTAATTTAACTATGTTCGTATTTGTGATTAACTCTCTCTCAATATGTGACACATCTCTCTAAATGCACATATAAATTAAAATCATAAAAATATAATACTGAATGAAATGCAGTAGCTTTCTAACATTGATCACTTTAGCTTAAAAAATTTTTGACTCCGTATATCAAATGTTTCCCTGTCAAATTTCTGTTTATTATCAAACACAATAACATTATTTTGAAAATGTGTATCATATTTTTAAATCTATGATAATGTAAACTATTATTTACATTAGAGTTGACTTTATAATAAAGTCTATATTAAGTCTTTTTGAAAATTTTTCAACTACAATATTATTTTCTCAGTCTTAGCCTTTAGAAAATGTTTGATAAATGCTGTATGAATGAACTATTCTAAACAGTTTCCTGTTCATATTATTTTCAAATGAATACTGATGGATTGTTAAGAAGTTGGGTATAAGAGTCAAAATGAATGTCTACTTGGAATATTTTTAAATGTTGAGTTAATATAGTCAATGTGTGATTTTTCATTTTTATTTTTCATTGGCAGCTCTAGTGGTAGTTGTTTTGCTTGTTTTCCCTGTATCTAAAATCATATGCTACATCAGTGGTTTTGAAATGCTGTACTTATTAAAATGACACAACTATCCTGACAAGTTTAAAGTGCTGTCACACTAAAGCTCAGTCAGTTTTTTTAAATCTATGGTGCAAAAACTAGTAACATTTCCGTCATAAAGAAAACAAATTTCAGCATCTGTGATATAAACTATAACCCATTAAATTAGTCATTTTAAGAAAAAGTGGCAGATATGAGTAAATAAATGGTGGCTAAATTTATGACAATTATATACAAAATATTTATATTTTGAGAATTTCAACCTTTATAAAATTCATTATTATTTTATTTTGAATTGGCAGTACTTATAAGTTTTCTATAACTAATTTCCTCTACTTTTGTTTTTGAAAATGTGTACAAAGAGTATACTAAAGAAGTTTGAAAATATTGACGTAACAAACTTTGGGGTGATAACTCTTTTAAAACAACATTTTTTTTATTTCAGCTTAAATTTTAAGGAAACTTTCAATGCTCAGTGACTATTATTATTTTCACAAAGGGTCAAAGACTCTATCTTTAAAGGTACAAACAGTGAATAATTTAGGCTTTTGGGGACATGTAGATTCAGTCCAAAACTCATCTCTAAAGATGTAGTGTGGAAGCAACCACAAATAACATTTTCATTATAACACCAAGTGTTATGTAAGATTTGCCATATGGGCCATAGTTTACAAATCCCTGGTTTAGATCATATCATATATTATATTCTTGTACAACCAATAGGATCTATTTACAATCTTTCTTTAAAAAACATGCACGACTAAGGATGATTTGAATTAAACATTTCTAAAAAATGATTTAGGAATGCACTAAAATGTATAAACAAATGAAAAGATTAGTGAAGCTGGACAAATTCCCAGAGGGGTGGAATATCTATTTTGAAAATGATGAAAGAAAAATTTAATGAAGGGAGTTATTAATTTTAAAACAAATTGTTTTCATCATAAAATTACTAATTCACAAATGGTATTTGCAGAGTATATTGAAATAGGAAGAAAATCTATTTTCCTTTAAAGAACAAACACACGCTGCCATGTGGGACTTTGCATTTTCAATCCAATATGTAAAAGGCTTGGAAACCACCACTCTCATTTTCACAGTGAGAAAAGCAGCCAAACAATCAACATCTCTTCTTACGTACACAAGACATTGGAAGATGCAATGCAATCTGCTGCCCTGGTAATTATTCAGAAGAGCAGATACAGAGATTAACACAGGTTAATTACAATAGATTCCCACAGAAAAAGCCCTTAGCTAGAGACAGTAAGGCTAGGAATAGTTGAAACTGCCAGTTATTAATTGCAAATGGCTCATCGGGTACTAGTTTAATACTTTAAAGCTCCGCAGAAGCTAAATCTTGGGTGAAAGGATACACATCTTAGTGACGTTTACCTCCAGGAGCCATACCAAGTTGTCAGGGTGATTATTTGGGAAAATATTTCCTCCTTTAGGGGTAGGCAAATGTAACCACTTAGAAATACTATGACAGGTCTATAGGGGTTTTTTATTGTTGTTGTTGTTTGTTTATTTGTTTTGGATTTTATTTTCATAACAAAGCCTCTTCTTAAGTAAAACAATCAGAGTTACACCATTTGGGAACTTAGCAAAGACTAATCTACCTGAAAGAAGAGATGTACTCAACTCCAGCCCTAATGCTCAATATTGGGGATGAGAAATTCCCATCTGAAGATCACTGTTGACCTATGGAACACTTCCCATCACCCCATAGCTTACCTCCAAATTTTCACGGTTCCTGTAAAATAATGAAGAATTACAGCTAAAAGAATGGCAAGTTTCTAAATCCTATTTTTTTAAAAGCTTAGAATATGCATTTCACTTATTTCTCATTAGTGTTTCAAAATGTTTTTAGGCATAGTGATTGTAGAATGCAGATGATGGTATTAAAATTAAAACAGGATTTTTTAATAACAGATTATGTCTATTAATGTGTGTTTATAATTGTGAAACATAAGTAATACAAAATTTTATTTTTACTATTTTTTAAATGTACAGTTTAGTGGCATTAAGTACATTCACAATGCTGTCCAAACATTTCCATCATTTCCAGAACTTTTCATCATTACCCAGAAATTCTATACTGATTAAACAATACCTCCCTATTTTCCCTTCTCCCTGGTCCCTGGTATCTCTCTTCTGCTTTCTGTCTCTATGAATTTAACTACTGAGTAATTCTGCTACTACATGGCTGTACCTTGGCAACATTTGAACATCTGATTTATAAAGCTCTCATAAAACCTGAACAAAAAAAGGAAGGGAAAAAAAGTTACTTAAAAACATTTAGCTTTTGACAGTATAGCTACAGAAATCAGGGAACACAGCTTACTGTCAATCAAAAACAAAATAAAACAATAATAGAAAAAGAAAAATCATAAAACTTCACATTAAAACCCTATTTACCTTAGCTTCTGCTACATAATGATCAATGGCTGGTTTCCAACAAAAAATTATGAGGCATGCTAAAAAAAAAACTACACACACACTGTTTAAAGAGACAAAGCAAGCATAAAAACTGGAATGAGAAATGACAGAGATTTCAAAATTATCACAAAGGGAGTTTAAAATAACTATGATAGCTATAGTTACGGCTATCAGGGAAATAGTAAGTAACATGTATAAACATAAGAATTATACAAGCAGAGATATGGAAACTCTAATGAAACATCAGAAGAAAATGCTAGAAATGGAAAACATTATAACAGAAATGAAGATTACTTTATATGGACTTACCAGTAGATATATGCACCCAAAAACAGAATCAATGAGCTTATAGATACAGCCATAGAGATATAAATAAAAAGCAAGGAGAAACAAAACCAGAAATGCAACAAAATATCCAAGAACCATAGGGTAAAGAAAAATGTAACATATGCACAGTAAAAAAAGCAAGAAGGAGAATAAAGACAAAAAGAAAAGAAGAATTATTTCAAATAATAACTATTCCAAAATTAACAACAGATGCTAAGAATCCACAGATTCTGGATGCTCAGAGAATAGTAACCAGGATAAATAGCCCCCAAATATACAACTAAACATACCATATTCAAAGTACAGAAAATCAAAGACAAATAGGCAATCGTTAAATCTGGGAAATAAATAACAGTTAACCTCCAGAAGAATAAGAATAAGAATAAGAATTACATTGAACTTTTCTGCAGAAACCATTTAAACAAGAAGAGAGTAGAGTGACATTTTAAAGTATTGATAGAAAAAAATACAAAATACTAAAGTATTGTCCAATAAATTTTTTCTTCAAAATTAATGAATAAAATAAATATTTTTCTCAGTCAAAAAAATGAGTGGTGTACTCACCAGATCTGCTTTGAAAAAAATGCTAGGTTAACTTCCTCAGAGACATGGAAAAGAAATAGGTCAGAAACATTAATACAATATTAAAGGAAGAAGGTCACATGGTGAATGTAAACACAGAAAAATTCATAAAGTTCTATTACTGTGGAGGTGATGTGTAAATTGTTTATAAATTTAGTAGGAAATTTAAGAGATACTATTAAAAATGAAATAGCTAGATTAATTTGTCAAGGGATACAATGTATAAAAAGATACAAATTGTGACATCAATAATTCAATATGTGATAGAAGTTAGGGTAAAAATATAGTGTTACTTTATGCAATAAAAGTTATCAAAAAAATAATCTCATATTACTTCAGAAAGTTTATGTACTTCTCACAGTAATCACAAAGCCAAAGTCTATGAAAGATACACAAAAGAAAAGGTAAAGGGGGGAGGAGCCAAGATGGTGGCCGAGTAACAGCTTCCTTGCAACTGGGCTCCGTGAGACTGGGGAGAGAAGACTTCAGGCATCTCTGGCTGACGAGATCTGCCCAGAAACATCCCTTTGGGACACAGGGAGACAGCGTGGGACTTCTGGACCCCCTGAAGAAGGCAAAAGCAGTGGAGATCTGGCAAGTGGTTGCGTGTGTTCCTTCGGTCTAATCCTGCCGGCAGCTGTGGCTACAGCACCAGTGAGATTGCAAACTGGAAAGGCCTTACCTGTGAGCTGTTTGGGTTTCTTTTGGACTTGGCACTCGGTTGAACTGGCTTGAGAGAACTGGGGCAAGAGCGCGGAGGTCTTTGAGTGTTGTCTGGGGCTCCAGACTGAGCCACCAAGCCAGAAAGAGCTACCAGTGTTTGGTTGTGGGCTGTGTGGAGCCATTGTAGGAGAACTGCCCCGGCAAGCTCCACCCTCAGGGTCGCAGAACAACCATCAGGCGGGAGCGAGTAATCTAGTGACTGAGCAGCCTAAAGGCGGG
>CAUYON010020391.1:0-22497 GCA_963573935.1 Arctocebus calabarensis
GGCCTAGGGGAGGAGATGGGGAAAGACCAGGAGAGAAATGGAGAGAGCTTCTCTCTCCCCACTAGAATTCTCTCCCTCTACCAGGAGCCTTGGTGTTTTCTGTATTCTTTTCTGTGAATAAATTCTGTCTTACCACTAGGGGGTGAGGGGAAATAATGTAATGAAGAATAACAAAATACATGTTAATTGAAAAAAAAAATGAAATCTTTCTGTGATTTTTCTGCTTAAATTTCTCCAGTGGCGTTTGTTAAATTCAGAAAAAAATAGAAACTCCTTCCAGCTCCTAAAATTTCACATCTGGCCTCAGACAGTCCTTGATCTCATCCCCTGCCACCTTCCCCTTGACCTTGAGTCGCTTGCTTCACTGGCCCAGTTTCAGTTCCTAGAACATACCAAAATCTTCCCAGCCTTTGGTGCTGGCCATTTTCTCTTTCTAGAATGTTCTCTCCTCTGATCTTTGTATAGCTGGCAAATTCTTGTGGTTAAAACCTGAGCTTAGATGTAATTCTTAGGAAACTTAACCATAAAAAATATGAGTAAAGTTCTCAATTTGCTTGGTGCTTGAGCAACTGAATATAAGCATATACATAAGCTTTTTGTGCTCTAAGCACTGCTTCAGCATTTTTACTTTTGAAAATTTAAAATTACTCCAGAATTTAAATATATACTACTGCATTAGATTGTCACTTAAAGGTAGAAAATAGTATCCTAGAAATTGTGTCTGCCAGTGCCGAGAGAACCATCTGAGGCCATAGTACTGCATTGCCAGATTGTGGGTCAAGAGCACCCATCTTTGTGACGGACATTTCCCTGTCTGAAATGTAGATACAATCACCACTTGCTTAAGACAAGGAATGTGCATGTCTGTGCATGCATCTCTGTGTTTGACAACAAAGAAATTAAACATATCTTGAACCTAGGTAGTACTTTTCTTTTTTTTCCTAGAAAAATCCATAACCAGGTGATGGGCTCAGCATTGTCTTCTGAAATTCTTCTCAAATTTGTAACTTCTCTTTACAATGGGGTGTATAGTAGATCATTTTTATGTAATTCCTTGTGAAAACAGATGAAGAAATATGGCTGGCTTTAGAAAAAATAAACCGATAAAGAAATGACTCAGAAACAAGAGGGGAGCAAGTAGATGCAGGGAGGTGGAACAGTATTGGCATGTGGGTGGGGCAGTTGTTCACAAGGCTCGTCCACATCTGGTATCCCAGGCACTCTGAATAGTAAATGCTAGTAGCAACCCTTCCCACCTCCTTGTCACCGTGCCAACCACAAATGCCCACACATTTTCAATCACCCTCTGGAGTGCTTGAGAATTAATAAGTGGCACGGCTATTATCTTGGTGCTTTCTGTTTTATAGCAGGTGTAACTTCAATGTGAAATTTGCTCAAAAGATAATTCATTCACAGTACTTTTACCCCCATTGTTTTTATGTTATGCTAATAGCCGTTTAGCTTAATGCTTTATGCCATGCCACCTAATTTTGGAACACATTAAGTGTGTTAAGTGAGGGATAGATGTATGGGGATCTAAACCTATCAGATGAAATTGGAGAGAGAGACCCTTTTTGATAAGCAGTTTGGAGACAAAGTGCCACATCAATGTTCAACAATGTGATTACTGCAGTGGAGGCCATTATCACCTTTTTCCTTACTCATGAGAGCACAATTAAAATTAGGGATTTCTGTGTTTTTCTTAAAAGGGTGAGTTTAGGAAGTCAAATAAATAATTTTCTTAGCAATTACCAGGAAAAGGTATACCGGTATGATATTACACACTAGAAGGACACAGTGTAGTAAATGCCTTCCAAAATGGTTCCCAGTGATTTCTGCCTCCTGGTGTTCACACCCTTGTGTAACCCTTGCTCTTGAGCATAGACTAGATCTAGTAAATTGCTTCTAATGAATAGAATATGGGTAAAACACTAGAATATCACTTCTGAAATCAGGTATGAAAAATGAGGATTTCTGTCTTGTTCTTTCTCATGCTCACAATTACGAAGCAAGCTGCCCCATGAACTTCCCCGTGGAAAGGCCCATTTGGCCAGCCATCAAGGAACTGAATCCTCAGTCCAAATGAGAAGCATTCTGACAACAACCATGTGAGTGAGCTTAGATATGGGTCATTCTCTGGTCAACAACATGATTACAGCCCAGGAGAGAACCTGAAGCAGAAGACTCAGATAACCACAGCTGACTTACAGAGACCTTGAAATAGGAAACATTTGTTGTTTTGAGCTGCTAAGTTCGGGGATAATTTGTTACACAGCAATATGTAGCGGTCTATTATAAACAACAGGAAACACTTGTGATGTGATTTATACTTTACAGTCTTTAAGACGGAAAAGCACTCAGATTTATATATTTGAGTAAAGAGCAAGGCATGGCCGAATAAAAAACCTTCCTGAACATCTCTGGCAGAAACAAGGCTTAAAACTCCCCCAAAACATTGGGGATGATGCCATTGATGCCCCAACATATAGGGGCATGTGTTGTATAATCAAATTACTAACTCTGGAAATTTGAGCAAGTTGTATAACTTACTTGGGATTCAGTTTCTTCATTAAAAAGCTGGCAATGGCAGCTGGCACAGTGGCTTACACCTCTAATCTTAGTACTTTGGGAGACTGAGATGGGAAGATTGCTTGAGGTCAGGAGTTTGGGACTAGCCTGAGCAAATATGTGACCTGGCTCTACAAAAAATAGAAAAATTAGCCAGGTATAGTGGTATGTGTTTGTAGTCCCAGCTACTTGGGAGGCTGAGGCAGGAGGATCACTTGAGCACAAGAGCTGTAGGCTGCACTGAGCTATGATGATGCCACCACACTCTAGCCTGGATGACAGAGCAAGACTAGGCTGTGATGGGATTGGCCAACAGACTGTAAGAACTGTGTTAACATTCTATGATGCTATGATTCAAGGAATGCAGGCAGTTCCACCCCCCAAATCTCTTTCTCATTTGTTGGAATCTCCATCATTGGGTTCCTTGGTGTTTCCAGGGACTGTCCCTGAAGTTACTACTCAATGGAAGAAATTTTGGATGGTGAAATGAATGGATGGAGAAGGAAATTCTATGGATACTTTTATAGAACAAAATGGTAAGTTCTTGTATTCCTATGAAGCCCCTGAAGGGTAGTGGTGACAGCAACAAAGATAACAATGGTTTATTTCACAATTTTGAAGACCTCTTCAAAATTCAGATATATGTGAACTGTATAAATGATCAGATTTATCCTCTTACCTTGGCTGTAAGAAATCTCGGAGTAAAACTCAAGTTCAATCATAGCCACTATATTAAATTTTATGGGTCCTGTATTTGTTCATATTCTTTTTCCCTGTCTAATTTATCTACTTCTCATTTACTGTATGTCTTTTGTTGTAAATCAGCTAAAATATTCCATGGAAAAAGTTGGAGGCATAAATAATTATGATAAACACAAACATATATATTTATTTTTTTCTGTAATTGTGATAATACAAACACAGAAACAGCAAATCTGTAGATATACCTTTATCTTGACTATTTTCAAAATTTAAAGTTAATTTGGTTGGGGTGAGGAAGAAAGATTTAAATTACCATAATTGGTGAAAAGCATAAGTTGGAAAAATTTAAAAAACACAAATTCCAACAATATTTGTACCGTTTTTATTTTGTAAAAATAACCATCTGAATGCATTTCCATAGTATATTACAGTTAAGTACTTCATTACATTATTAGAGCATTCAGTAGTTGCAAAAGTATTAAACTGTGCTTGAGAAGATTCAAATTGTTTCAAAGTCATTCACCAAACTAAAAGTCATTTTCCTCATTTTTACAATCATGACATTTACCAGAGTCATTCAACTCTAATTTACATAAAAAAACATTATAGACAAATCTCACTGAAATCATCAAACAAAAATTTATGCTGTTACAAATATGTTATGCAAAATATAACACTGGCACCAGATTTGTATCATCGTGCTTTGCAAATATATATTGCACATGCTAAAGCATAAAATATGTAGACAAAACTACCAAACAAAAGATATTTGCATTGAAGTTTTAGATCACTGCATAAGAAACGCATAGAATTACACTTTATACAAACACTCAGATTGTCACTATCTTAAAACGCCTTTCCCCTATAATACTGACCTATGGTTTACAGTTTTGTAAGAACATTTGTAAAATGCATTTTAGCACTGCAAAATCCAACATATTTTCCTATAGAAAACTTCAGCATTTTTATATTCATTTCAATGCAAGTAAAAGGGGAAATAGGAAAAAAGACACTTTTTACATTCAAAGAAAGGTTGAAATGAAAACTCACTGGTATCATATTGCTCTGATAACACGCACATGAAAAAAATACAAAACATTTCACAGAACATTTTCAGGATATACAAATTTAAAAAGGCACTCTAACTTCATATTACAAGACCAAAAAGGGATGGGTTCTTCAACCAACACGACAGAGAAGCACACCAAGTTGCTCAACAGTACAAAGAACACTAGTGCAGCAAATTCATTTGATGTTCTTGTTCTAATTTAACACTAAAATAACAAATGAAGCAGTGTTTACTGCCTAAAGTACCAAAACATACTATGGTGCCCTTTTAATAGTGATAAATAGAAATCCCCTGAGCTATTTACTGTAGAATCATAGCAGATTTTAGGCAAGTTGGAGAGAGTAACATATTTACCAAAGAGAGACAGACATGGGCGCGTAGGTAAGTACAATGAAACATGATCCCTGTGGCTGTGGTTAAAATACAGTTTAGAAATAACACATTTAGGTAAAAGCACTCAGCAACTAAGACTCAATTAAAAACACAACATTTTCTGTTTTGTTTTTTTTCCTCCTTAGAAAGCTATGTTACAAACATAATTTTATTTCTAAGGGATGTAATCAAAACAAACAGAAATTATAGTTTTTAAAGTCATTTCTGAAAGAAAAAAATTTGGTCTTGGGGAAGGGAGAAATAGAGTGAGAGAAAGGGAGGGGGAGAAAGAAAGATACGTCAATTGCTTCAATGACCAGTTCATTGTGAGCATGATTTCATTTTGTTCTTTTGTCCTCCTTCTATTGGTAAGAGAGAGTTGGGGAAAGTCAAAATGCAGCTCCATGGAGATAAGGTGTCACAGTCAGTCACTGCCTTGCTGAAAGGGTCCTTGTACTCTCTGCTGCTCTACAGGAAAAATATTAACACTGCTTCACCATTAGAGCAAGCATTTTTAGTTCTGGCTTTAAATGCCAACTGAGCAAGATTTCCATTCATTTCTAGAAAAAGACACCGTAGTATATTGTGCTTCTTCGACATTAGATTTCCCTTATTTTCAGTGTTTTGGTAAAGATAAGGTCTTTATTGCTCATTAGCACTTAATCTACTTTTTAAAAAGACATCTTTTCTAAACAAACAAAAAGGACAGAAGGAGGAGGGAAATACGCCAAGAATACAAAAAATGGTGGCGGTGTTGAAAATTTTCAATAAAATTAATACCGGTTCTTAAGTCTTTTGAATAAATTCTCATTTGAGAAGACTCCAACATGAGTTTTCATTAAATCTAGGATATTAAAAGAATGAGAAAAAAAGTTTTTTACAGCTAGATGGAAAATATAATACAGTGTCTGTATTCAATCCAGATATGATAGAACACTGTTTTAAAAATCTCTCGCATACACTATAAATGGAAATTTTGGGGATGAAAATGAAGCCCATTATAAAATGTCAGAGAGTACGGTCCTAATTCAACGTAGTTCTTTCCTGTCTCTTCCTCAAGTGGAAAATAGCATTTGAGCTAGTGATTTTATTTCTCCTCTTGGCGAATGTACCCACACATTGACATCATTTCCCATTAGGTGACTGGGACCATGTAAGATTTTTCAGTGTACTTCAGGTAACTTTTGGCTCTTTTTTTGGACCGTTTTTGTGTATACGATCTACTACACACTTCCATCTTCATCATGTAGAAGAGCAGACAGACCGCAGTGTCTTCTAAGCTCTAAGCAGGCTCCACACTGGGGTGAGTGATGGGTGTTGTGCCCCTCTCTAGCCAACATGGAAGAACCCAACGGTCCATTGGAAACTTTAGCAGTGGAAATGCTGGGTCTGGCCCCAGGGCTGTTGGCTAGCCTGGGCTCCAGTGTGTTTTTCCACTTTTTTGTTCTTCCAAATAAGATACATAGCAAATAAACAATGGATGTTTCCTTGGTATTTGTTTCATTTCAAATAAATATGAACACATTCACATGAAAAGTGTATGGACATTTTCTCTAATTTGGCAAAAAATAAACCGTAGTCAGCACATTTTCAGTTACAAATGTAACGCTGTCAACTAGAAATCTGTGTCATAAGAAATATAAAACACAACGAAGACTGTTACACTAAAAATTACATTTTAACTCCATAGAAAAGCTACTTCAGTTCTCACTTGCATTTTGCAGGAAAAAAATTTAAATCTTCTATTTTAGACTGAAGCATTTTGGTCCTCACGTATAGCTGGTTGATGAACTACATACATACATGTATATGTACATATACACACCCATGTGTGTACGTGCATAATTTTTAAAGAGTCTTTCATTCTTCTTTTTGTACAGCTGTTCCAGGTGCGGAACGGGGTCCATTTGACCTAGAAGCTTTGGCAGAGGGAGTAGACACAGTATTCACTATGTTGATTTCATCATCAAACAACTGGCAATTGGCCTTAATTTCTCTATCACCTGTTTCTACTTTCTGCTTTCACTTTCTTTGTTTCCTTTTGCAGTCACACTTTCATTCACTTGAGGTGACTTTGACTGAGAAGCTCATTGACATTTTACTACTGATCAACAATGCTGATGATTCTGGTTTTAAAGAAGTTAGTACATATTTTAAGAAAGAATTGACAAGGGGTAGTTTCATGTTAAATTTGCATATTGTCTCAAAGTTTGGTGCAATATAATTTTCATCTGAAATGTTATTAGACAGATTTGGTTTCAATCACTTGGGTGAAAATTAGTTACAGGCTTGTTATGGGGAACACTGGGTATTATATTTGTGTTAAATGAAAAAAAGCAAGTTCAGTTGTTCAGTTCATCTGGCAACTTTAACAAAGATCTTCAGAAAGTAGTTCTGGATATTTAAGAGCTTATTATAGAGATGATATGAATAGCTGGACTCCCTTGAAAAGATTAGTACAGGCATTATTTCTGAAGATGAACACCTTTACCTTTGGCTTCTAGTGAGGAAGTAAACATCAAAGTGAGAAGAGGTTGGAGGATTTGCTATCTCCCTCTTCCCTCCCCTCCCAGGGGATGTGAGTGTCACATGGATATACTTCAGAGAACAGACTGCTGAGTACATGAAAAAAATTCTTTATAGAGAATGGTTGCCTCTCTGGTGCATTATCCCCAAAGAAAAGGAATTAAATACATGTTCTATTCCTTACTTAAAATGAGAGGTAGACTTTCACAGAAGTATCTTAGATCTAAGGAAAACATGAAACAAAACAAAATTGGGGCCCATCTGTGTGAATGTTTCACCCAACAGCCTCTCTAACCTCCCTTGCTTTGATTAATTCCTTCTCTACTGGCTTCTGGAAGCCTGAGCCCCAAATAATACTTGAACACAACATAAACATGGAATTCAAGCTTCTTTCCCTTCCTCCAACACAGGTGATCAAGGAAAAGCTTTTACAGTCCAAAGTCAGAACGTTTCTGAATCAGAATCATTTTCATTGTACCCATCCTCCGAGCCTACGTTGTTACTGCAAAGGCTAACCATGCTACCCAGATTGGAGAGGGTCGTCCTGCTCATATTGTCTTTTTTAAAACAAACGAAGTTGACAGCCGTCATTGTATTGGAAGGAGAAAAAGGCATCATGGTAGCCAAAATGAGGGCCAGGCAGTCAGCCACGTCTTTGTTAGGAGCGCAAGCCAGGGCCGGGGTATGACCTGGGCGTAAATGCAGACAAGGCAGTGGTTAGTCCGGGGTCCGGAGGCGCACGAGCATTCCACAGTACATCTCAGACGATCTCAGATGCAGAGATGTATGTTGAGTTAGAGATCATGCCGGGGAAAAACGGGGAGTTACTCTCCACAGTCATGCTAGGAGTGAGGCCCGAGGGAGAGGGAGTGGGGAGACATTCTGTGGAGGGTTTTCTGTTTTTGTTTTTTTCAGCTCACACGACCACAGCAAGCACTACATTATCCAAAGTTAGGCAGGAGTCCAGCCTTCAGCTAGTGAACGGAAACATGAGGGGGCAGGTGTGGGACACAATACCACACAAAACAGCAACAGGACACACCAGGAGGACGTTTCCACTTGAGAGTGCACGCACGCCTGGGCCAGAGTCGGACTCTCATTCTGAGAACAATGACTTTGCATTGTTAGGTAATTGTGTGTCGGATTAGAAAAGACAGCAGAAATGACAGGTCTATAAAAGTGAGCAAATTAGTTTTGTCACTATATATACTCTCTATATAAAGTATACTCCAATTAACTGGTTTTACAAAAATGGAATCATTTGAGTAGATCAGATACAGGAAGGCATTGGTTGTGTGTGATTAAAATTAAATCATATAAGAGAAATTTAACAGAAAGTTAAGAAATAGCCACTCCACCAACCCAACCTGAATCTGAAATGTAACATGTAAGAATACGACATTCTCTGTGGTTAAACTTGATACAACCAGTCCTTGTGAGCAAACTGCCTTCACATAGACGGGTGTCTTGGGGAGGTAAATTAAGAAGTCTTTGATTTAATTGCTCCTTCGTCCAACCTTTACTCCACTGGCCTGAAAGGGTCAGCCTCCTTCTCTGCTGGCCTGAGTTCCTACTGCCGATTGCGTGGTGCCCTCACTCAGTCACTCAGAACTGTCTCAACGAACTTTAGCACTTTGACCTGCTTTCCCTCCCTGCCCTTTTAAGGGATTATTATTCTTTCTGGTATGAAAACAAAGGTGAATGGACAGCTATCTTAGCATTCCATTCCATAAAGGCCAGTAAAGGAATCATGACTGTACCCCTGGACAAGTTGCCCCCACAGATCCCCCTGCCTTTGGGGTATAGCAGAACCCTGACATAAGCTGCAGATCCATTGACCCTGGGGCTCTTGTTCTTAAGGTTGTGTTTGGCCAAAAATACCTAGGATGTAGCAGATTTACACCCAAGAAAGGCAAAACGAAGTCATTCTGTTCTGTTTGGTCATTTTGGAGACAAACTGTGGGCCTCTGCATGCCAGCCATAAGGTATATCGTGGTGATAAGATGATGAGGAAAGGTGAGGCAGGAAGATCAAGGAGATGGAGTAAGAGAGAACTTTCTGCACTTCCTAGATGAGTCAGGTTGGGATAGAGCAGGGTACATGCTAGGAGAAATGGGGCTGCAGAACCAACACTAATCAAAGTTAGCTAATTCAGTATGGCTGCTTACTTCTGATAAATAGGCATGAGCTGCTAATTCCAATACCTGTAATAAGCAGTTAATTGAGTTACATTAATACAGTACAATACTTTAATAAAATTCCACAATTAATGCCATATTTAAAAATTACTTAATTCATAAATATCCAGAAATTCTTTTTTTTCTCCAAGGTTAATAGGCATTCTGCTTAAAATGGCAGTTTGGTACAATTCCTGTATTCATTAGCTTTCAAAATTTCTAAGGAAGCAAAGCACAAAGCTTCTGTTAAGAATTAGCTCATTTAGAAAAGAAATATATAGATCAGGAGAAGCTTTCAAGCACAGACATTAATTAAGAAATTTTACTCTTGTTCCTCAAATTTCCATATGGAGAATATGAGTTCTGATCTTTACTTTAAAAAGAAAAAAAGGTTTGATCTCAGAATGAACTGAAATACAATCAAAGACCTAGGTTTGTATTTGGGCCCTTGAGCATGCACTAATGACACGTGTAATCCCTAAGTCTTCAGCATATGCAGTTAGAATTGTGAATGCCAAGTTGAAAATGTTTTGGTATGTCTAAAATAGTTTAACCACCATGCTGAGGAGTTAGAGGCCAGCTGCTGACATTACATGCAGAATGGACAGCACTGGTGGGCTACAGGTGGACCATGTGATTTACAAAAAGACAGACAGGACAAATTATCCTCATTTGATTTTTCACACACAGAACTTCCAAGGGGGAGAGAATTCTCACTGCCTTTTTCATGTCTTTCTCATCTTCCTCAGGTTTAACAGCATATGGAAGGTACCTTCATTGACTGTTCACTTTTACCACTTACCATTTTCATCTACAGCAAGGACACAGGCCCCTTTGGCTAGCAACTCCTCAACTACCACCTTCAAGCCATTGCGTGCAGCAACATGGAGAGGTCTAAAAACACAAGACCGAGTATCAGTCATGACACATATTTGAGAGAATGTGGCACTTGGTTAGCCCACGTCACTAAAGGAAAGAAGTACTTAAGAATCTGCAAATAGTATGTGGATTTTTTTTTTTTTGAGACAGTCTCATTCTGTTGCCTTGAGTAGGGCACTGTGGCGTCAACATAGTTCATAGCAACATCAAACTCCTGGGCTCAAGCAATCCTCTTACTTCAGCCTCTCAAGTATCTGGGACTACAGGCGCCCACTACAACACCCAGCTAGTTTTTCTATTTTTAGTAGAGATGAGGCTCTTTCTCAGGCTGGTCTTGAACTCCTAAGCTCAAGCAATCTACCCGCCTTGTACTCCCAGAATGCTAGGATTACAGGTGTGAGCTACGGCTCCTGGCCAGGCCAGCATGTGGGTATTTTTACTGCTTATGAAAGGTATTTATTGACCAGACGTTTTCCAGGTGCTAATAATCCTCCTGTTCTTACATGTTTGGACCAGATTTCTCTGCAGATACTGCAAATATTCTGCATCTCAAACAATCTCAATGACAATACATAGGAAGACAGAGGAAGAACTCAAGCTCTTGCATGTTTTGAAGAAGGTTCTTTATCATTTGATTTCTACTACAGTATTTGAATCACTGTCTCACTTAGCTCATTAATAAAACTGGCATTAATATCATCGATATTTATATAATTTCAAGCTTCTTTGTTATTGCTAAATGCACACAAATGTTTCGCAAAATTTATAATACCTTAAAAATAATGCAAAACTCAGTATATTTTGCTATATAATGCTTAAGAATCTTTTTTTTTTTTGTCACCCTCTATAGAGTGCTTTGAAATCATAGTTCACAGCAACCTCCAACTCTTGGGCACAAGCAATGCTCTTGCCTTTGCCTCTTGAGTAGCTGAGTACAGGCATCTGCCACAACACCTAGCTATTTTCAGAGATGGGGTCTTGCTCTTGCTCAGCCTGGTCTCAAACTCCTGAGCTCGGGCAATCCACCTGCCTCGGCCTCCCAGTGTGCAGGATTACAGGTGTGAAATACCACATCCGGCCTAAGAATCTCAAATTAAAACATCCTAATATTCCTTTGCCTTTAAAACAAATGCATAAGTAATTTCCTAAAATGGAAAATGGAGTAGCTTTTAGATCTTTCACACTGAGGATTACACTGAATCATATTAAAATATAATTAAGACAAATAGCTTAGAAATTCTTCAAACATATTCTGGGAACCTGACTTATAAAACTGTCATTTTCTAGTCAGAATACATAATGCTAATGCATAATACAAATGGTTTCCCTAAATATGTCAGTCCATAAGCCCTTGAGATTCTTCTAACAGCCTACTAAATTTATAATGTTGCCCCAGGAATATTGCAAAGAAAAACACAGATCTCACAAAATACTATGAAGACATATAAAAATAAAGACTCTAACTAAACCTGTCTAGCTTGGTCAGCATTTGTAGGGAAGTGACTGTCAACTTCACCCAGGGGAAGCCAGGTCTACATCTCTCACCACTGTTCCCCTGGAGCCAGCCTGGCACACAGCAGGCTCTTAATATTTGTTGAATAAACGACTATGATTCTAGATCTGAGTCAAACTTTAATAGTTACACTTACGTCTGCAGTGCATTATTTTTTGCATTAATAAGGCTCTCATCTTGTATCTTGTCAAGTATTAACAAGGCACATTTTTCATGACCCTAATAAAAAAAAAAGAATGATAAGAAACATGGGACAGAGACACAGAAAATTCCTGGAAAATTACTTCATTATGCCTTAAATTGAAAATGAATTTCCTCTGCCTAAAAACATTCTATGTGTATAAGACTCTTTTTGGAGTAATTTTTTCTTCTAAAAAGCAAATTGGCCCCAGATACGCTGAGATTCTGAATAAGGTCTATTAGGATTTAGTTAACGTTAGTCTAGTCTAAAATATTAATAATTCTAAGATAACTTTTAGAATTAATGTCCAGAGAGCTAAAGCAGATGGTAGCTTAGTTAGGTTAGCTGGTAAACAGGGAGTAGAATAAGGAGTATCCTTTAAATCCTTCAACATCACTTTTTAAACATACATAAAAATTTCCACCTCCTATTTCAGGTCTTCAATTACCACTTCCGTGAACCATTTATCCTTAGAATTCCCATTCTTATTATCTGTGTCACTCGTCATCATTTATTGCCTTATATTGTGAAAAGACCCTATTTTGGGATAGCCTATTCTTTTTTTCCTCGACCAGGAAAAGATATCTCTCTGTATCTTATGACAAAAGATGGTTGATCATTATTGAAAACCAATTGGTAAGTCAGAGATCCTTTCATGACTTCAAGCCTAGAGCACTTTTAAGGGGTTCATGGCTTCCTCTAAACCCTTCCTAATCAATATGTGACCCACAGACCAGCAGCCTCTGTATCACCTGGGAATTACAAAAATTGAATCTCAGCCCTTACCCTAGACCAAATAAATCAGAATCTATAATTTCACAAAATTCCCAGGTGATTCATTTATACCACAAAGTTTTAAAAACATTGCCCTCATCTTCACTAAAATACTACACCTTAAAATAAACTGCATAAAAGTGAGCACTTTGTATTTTCCATGGGCTTCCCAGAATGTGAAGTAAGAAAATGCAAGCAAAGAAAGGACTGGCTAAGACCTCTGACATCACTTTAGCATTTTAAGTATGTTAAATATGATGATCAGTGGTACCAACTGGCTTCATATTATAATGCACACACACGTGAGAGACTGGGAGAGCCTTAAACACAATTTCGGAAATGCCCATGGAAGCTGCATTCTGATGCTGGTGGAGTATATGCTGTTGGGATCTTCTTAGAGGACTATTTGGTTTTAAAAATCTTCATATCCTTAGACTCAGTAATTTGACATGAGGAATTCATCTGAAAGGATTCATAAAAAAATATTTCTCTCACTAAGCCTTATTTGTAAAGGTTAGGCATCTCAAATTTGAAACTTGGAAATCTAAATGCTCTAAAATACAAAACTTTTTAAGCATTGACATGGCACTCAAAGAAAATGCTCATTGGAGCATTTTGGATTTTTAAATTTGGGATACTCAATCGGTATAACCCAAGTATTCCAAAACCTGAAAAAAGTCTGAAATCTCAAGCATTTCATGCAGTGAACCTTTAGTAGCATGTATTTGAAAATGAGTTGTTTGTCTAATAATAGGAGAAGGGTTGAATAAAAGATAGCACATTCCTAAGGTGGAATACCAGCCCTCTTTTAAAAGACTGTAAAACCTCATGTTTAAAAGAAATATATTCATAATATATGATTTGGTAATAAAACCAAGTTATAAAACAGTTTGAACCCATTTTTGTAAAGTATATGATGTGATGTGTGTGTGTGTGTAGAAACTTATCTTTTATGGAAGCAGGAATTTTAAGTAACATGTGAACACAATCTATTTCAAAAAACAAACATATACATTCTTTGATTTGAATTGTGCACCAGAAAAAAAGGGGGAAAGGTAGAAATACACATAGATACGTTGGCTTCACAGTAGAGTAATTTTTTTGGCTTTGTTACTGCAATGTCTTCAAATGGAACAAAATGAAAGCAAGCAGAGTTGCTTACATTTTAAAAGCCATACAACTAGGGGCCTATGTGGCATCAAAATGTGGGACCAGCCCTGGGAGACAGAGACAGTAGCAGAATTGAGACAAACTGCAGCACGATTGCAAGTGGCCAATGCCTTGAAAAGCAGGTCCTCATCATTCACGTTGATGAGGCACATCCCTGCCAACCTGGTGGCTCTCTCCTTTCCTTTTCCCCCTTTCATTCCACTTACAGTTGACAATATTGTGAAAAAAATGTACATATTAGCTAAAGCCATGCCACACAGTTCTGAGATAGAATTTCAGCACTTTTACTACTACTATTATTATTACAACACTAAGTAAAAATGTTTTAAATTCATTTACATACTTTACTACTCGCCAGGTGTAAGGGTGTGTTCAAGTCTTTATCCTTTATAGTCAGATCAGCCTGGGCACTGTTCACCAAAATATCTATAGAAAAAAAACAAAAAGAAAGTTACTCACATGCATTTTGAAGAAGTAACTACAAAAATAATAACATTTAAATCAGTACAGCTCACATAATCATATTTGATGTTTTCAAAGAGAAAGGGGGCAATTTATTGTCGTATTTGTTCTATCCAAATCTGAGGTTGGCAGCCATTTATTTTAATTGCCTTTACAGTTCATTATTTCCAGTTAAAATGATTCTATTGTTATATTTGGTTTCTAAATGTTGGGAAATTTGAAGAAATATTGACTTGCTTTGACAAGGCCCACCAACAATTAGGTAACAGGAAACTGAAGATAGAGCAGGAAGAGTCAGGTGGCTTACATAACACTGTTAATGGCCCTTATTCACATGTATGTACAAAGAGAATAACTGATTACAATGTTACATAATTTGGGGTTTTGGACAAGTGTAAGTAAAGGTCACACAACAAGTACACACCGACGGCGCCCGCCTGCCCGTTCTCAGCAGCCATCATCAGTGCTGTTTTCCCTGAATTGTCTACTGCGTTCACTTGAGCATTGTGTTTCAAAAGAAGCTGCAAGCACTCCACGTGATCAGCAAATGCTGCCGCATGAAGGGGCGTCCTAAAGATTTAAACCAAATATGATTTTAGTTTCCTTTAAACTTTCACTCTCCATAGTAATTGCCCAAGACACATGTCCAGGGTATTGTCTTATGGATTTAAAACTTCTCAGTTTATAGAGATAATGATTAGGCCCCCTGGGAAGGACATTCAAGGTAGACACCAAAGTGTCACCTATGTGAACAGCACCTTCTAGATTTGGGGGTGTATGTGGTGGCCCTGATAGCTGAATTAACACCTTTTGGGCCTCTTAATCTTAAGTTCCAGTGACTTTGCTATCATCTTTGAGATAGATACTTTCTGACAAAATAAAAATTTCAAAATCTCCCATCATCTAATGTGGACAGTTGATTTCTTTCAGAGAATAACTTGACATTATTTATCAAAGTTAAGAACTTCCAACCCTTTAGCCAAGTAATTCCACTTTTAGGACTTTATCTTATAGTCTACTCGATCATGTGTGTGGATACATATGAAAATGTTCAATGCATCACTCTTTGAGCAGCAAAATACTGGAAAAAACATAAATGTTCTTCAACAGAGACAGGCTAAGTTATAGTATATTCAGCTTCAAGAAGAGTATGATAAATTTATGTTTTGGTATGGAAAGATCTCCAAGAATGCCCCCTTTGCACAAAAAGAATATATGCATACATATATTTTTTGTTAGCTATATATAGAAAATACTTGTGAGAATATAAAAATTTGGAAATAACAACATATAGTAGTTTTCTTTGTGAAAGAGGCTGGGAACTCTGGGTTCAGAGGGAAACTTCTTTAATTATATACCCTCTATAATATTTAATGTTCTAAAACCATGTTTCTATATTACTCTTTCAATAAAAAGAAGAAAACTAGGTGTTTTGCTACTCTGTAGCCAAAGAGCAGAGACTAAGATTCATCAGGATAAAAGGCGTACCATCCGAGGCTCACTTACCTGCCTTTGTCATCTCTACAACTGACAATACTGGAATCTATGGCCCCAAGTAACAATGATGCACAATTCTCATGATCATTTATTCTAAAATAAAAATGGATTTCAATGTAAAAACTATTGCTTTTTAAAAAATTATATCCCCCTCTTCCCATGCATGATGTATTTAACAATCTGATGCAAATATTTGTGGTGTATGTTTCAGTGGCATACACTCTGTAACCCCTAGCATTTTCTTCACAATCTCTACAACCAGGTAGGAGTTTATTACATGCCACTTACGCAAAGCACCATGTTTGGTGTTTTGGAGAGATCAAAATGGAAAAGACATAACTACTTCAGATTTAAAATTACTGTCTCCTTGTCACTTATGTTTTGTTTATTGATCTATTCTATGCCTCCAATATCCTTCCAACCAAATGGCCCGGCTTTCATGTGGAGCCAAGAGGCGATGTGGAGACGGCATCCTCAGGTCTTGGGCACCACAGGCTGACCGTGAATGCCCAGTTGAACCCAGACACCTAGGCCACGATTTAAAGTCACTGTACCCTTGGAACATTACACTGTGAGACTGGAGCAAAAATTACATTTACCAAAAAAAGACTTAAAAACATATGAAAAATGGAGAATTATAATATATGAAAAGTCTTTCTGGTCTAAAATGTTTTTCTACCCATCCATGGGCATATTGTACTCAACTCTTCCTTATTTTTAGAATTTGGCAGACAAAGGTGAGTTACGCTGGAAGAGTTCTTCACAGAATGGTTATTGTGCCTCTCAGCCCAACCCTTCATGGAGTTTTCCTAAGATGGCATGTGAGCACGCCAAAACCATCTCCTGGAAAATCATTAACATTAGGGATCACACTTCGCTGTCAGACCTATTTGTCTTTAGCTGTAAAATGGAGTATTTTACTCTTATCTATAATCTAAAAGCTTTCCCCCTCCCTAAAAAGCAATTTCTCTATGTGTAGTCAAGAGAATTAAAACAATGCCATTAACTTCCAGCATTTCTACTTACATTGCACAGTGCAGGGGAGTAAAGGGATTACCAATAAATTTGCGAAAACATTTTTGCTCCAAAAGTACTTCTATACAGTTTTCATTACCTGAAAGGAATAAAAAAAAAAAAAAGTAAAGTTTCCAAGAATGAAATTATTCAATACAATCTGGTTTTTTTTTTTTTTTTCATTAAGTATTGAATTCTGGCTTATGAGTTTTCCTGAACTGGCTGAATATTCATTGTCAATGGAATAAAGTTAATAAACACCAAGATGTTATTAACTGTGTTTGCAGGCGTTCTAAGACATAATGAACAAATGAAATTGTGAAGGCCATATGTTCTGCTGGGGAGAGAGAGATAAGGCACCTCATTTGTAACCAGAAGAGAGTCTATGTTACTTTCAGTGCTTGATAGAGATGCCTAACAGAGTCATGCCTCAATCTGTCTATAATTATAACTGGAAAGTTACCTTTCATGCACCCGAATAGGTTCACTTACAGAAATGTACTCTATCTAGTACAGGGGAGAAGATATGATTAGTAGAAAACTAATCTGTGTTTGACAGAATGCATGTGAAAAGGCCTTGACTGTAAAGTACTGTAGAAGCATTTTAAATGGCTCCAAGAACAGTTCCTGGCACGTCATGGGCACACCATAAGTATTTTTTAAATAAGATAAGATGAATTAATGCAAAGAATTATTTTCTTTCCCCTGTATTTTTATTACTTATCTGTTTATTTTTAAAATTTCAGATTCATATGAGGGTACATACAATTAGGTTACATTGTTTGCATTTGTAAGGTAAAGCCTGAGTCACATTTGAGTCCTTCACACAGGTAGTGTGCCATATACCCCTATATTGATTGTTCTCATTAGGTGGGGACCTACCCAGCTTCTTAAATTTAATTGTGTTTTGCTCTTGAGTGGGCCTGTAGTTGCTGATCTACTATTTTTCAAC
Source organism: Arctocebus calabarensis (assembly GCA_963573935.1). Lineage (NCBI taxonomy): Eukaryota > Metazoa > Chordata > Mammalia > Primates > Lorisidae > Arctocebus > Arctocebus calabarensis. Next base: position 17,857 of record CAUYON010020391.1, read on the forward strand.
ATAATATTGAGTACATGGGGCCAGGTGTGGTGATGCACACCTATAATCCTCGCACTTTGGGAGGCCAAAGTGGGTGGGTCGCTTGGCCTCAGGAGTTCAAGACCACTTGAGCAAGAATGAGATTCTGTCCTACTAAAAATAGAAAAATTAGCCAGGAGTTGTGGCAGGTGCCTATAGTCTCAGCTACTTGAGAGGCTAAGACAAGAAGATCACTTGAACCTAGGAATTTGAGGTTGCTGTGAGCTATGATGCCACAGCACTCTACCCAGGCCAACAGAGTGAGACTCTGTCTCAAAAAATAAAAAAAAAATTGAGTGATGGGATGCTTGCTTTTCTGAGGAATTATTTTCAGTAAAATGACAAGTAGTTTCCAAATCAACTCAATTTCAGTTAAGTAAGGTCCTTGCTGTCAGTTTTCTTATTATGTGATCTCAGGCAATTTGTTTGGGATCTCTGAGACTCAGTTTCCCATAAAAAAGTCCATATAAAAGTTGGACTAGGAATACTTGACCTACTGATGTCACAGAATGGTGGGAACTTTACTTAATAAAGAACATCAATGTGGCTTATAAAGCAATATATATCCTGCTGACTACAGTATTTGGCAGTTTGAGCATCTTGTATTGTCTCTTGGGAAAAAGTTGGTTATTACTCAGCCTGACTAAGCTTTCCCTTATTACGAACCTAGTAAAAAGGCTCTGTGTGTTTCCCAATTATAAGGTGGGAAGGCATTGCTATTTGGCTTTGAAATATAAATCGCCCTGAAACCTCTTCTTGGCTGAACTCAATGCTAAATTAGTGTATTTCCCTTATGATCTACCTCTGAATGATGTAGAATGGGCAATATGAAGCATTAAAATAAAAAAATCAAACCTTTCTTGTATCTAAAAGAAAAGATGATATTGCTTTGAAGATGATTAAAAAGCATATAAAATAACACATATAAAAAGCTCCTAGCCTTAGGCAAGTTATAATATTCAGCTTTCTAGCTGTACGCTAGAAAATTCTCACTCAAATAGTCCCAGATACTTCAACTCTTCTGTTAGTATGAATCCCCCAAAGACCTAGCTTAGGGTAGCATCTACACATACCATCCGTTAGATGGAGATTAGATGAACCCTAACCTAAAGAATCTGTGTAGGCTTTTACACTGCTGGTGGGACTGCAAACTGATACAACCTTTTTGGAAGGAAGTATGGAGAACTCTCAAGGAACTCAAACTAGACCTCCCATTTGATCCTGCAATCCCATTACTAGGCATCTACCCAGAAGGGAAAAAATCCTTGTATCATAAGAACATTTGCACTAGACTGTTTATTGCAGCTCAATTTATGATCGCCAAAATGTGGAAACAACCTAAATGCCCACCAATCCAGGAATGGATTAACAAGCTATGGTATATGTACACTATGGAATAGTATTCAGCCATTTAAAAAAATGGAGACTTTACAGCCTTTGTATTAACCTGGATGGAAGTGGAACACATTATTCTTAGTAAAGCATCTCAAGAATGGAGAAGCATGAATCCCATGTACTCAAGTTTGATATGAGGACAATTATTGACACGGTGTGGGTGAAGGAAGGGAGGAGCAGAGAGAGGAAGAATGAGGGAGGGGTGGGGAAAGGAAGAGCAGAGATAGGGAAGGAGTGAGGGGGGTGGGGTCTTGGGGTCTTGGTGTGTGCCACACCTTTGGGGGGCAAAACACGATTGTAAGAGGGACTTTTCCCAACAAGTGCAACCAGTGTAACATGGTTTCTTGTACCCTCAATGAATCCCCAACAATAAAAAAAAAAAGAAAAAAAATAGTAGAGATTCAAGGAGGACACAGTTTCTGACTTCAGGCCTCTGAGGTGTTGTCACAGGCAGAAGTTGTAGGTAGGATCTGGATGGTCGCTTGGGGAGGGGCAGGGGATTAAGGACTAGTGCTCAGAATTTTCTTCTTCCTTTCCCCAACAGCTCTTCTTTAATGGCAGACAATCAGTTCCAAAAACCTACTTCAGAAATCTGCATTTTTAACATGTACCCCAGATAATTTCAATGAGGAGTTCTCATAACAAGCCTCAAGCCCCAAGAACAGCTGCCTCAATTCATTTACATGGCTGGGGAGAGTAACCTTCCTGTGTTCTCTGCAGTTTAACACAAGGTTAAACCTTATTGCAAATGGTAGGAGTCAAGGCATTGTATATGGCAGGTTACAGTAACATCTGGGATCCAGCCTCTCCCCCTCTCAGATGGTATCTCATACATGTGACCATGGGGGTCCCTAAGGTGAAAATCTTTTTCTGTATGGTAACATTTGAGACAAGTGAGCTTTATTTGCTCACGGCCTCTGCTTCATTCCTTCCCTGTGTTTGGGGGCAGTTGCACCAAGGGAAGTACAGATTGTGGAGAGGCAAAGAACCAGTTTTCTGGGAGTCTGGGAAGAATATATACAGGGGCCCGATGGAGGAAGGCAGCAGGAGCCTCTTTCAGAGAGGACTTAAGAGAGGGAAAAGAGATAGAGAGATTGAGGGAGATGGGGAGAGGAGCTCTTTTAGAGGACAGACAGTTCAAGGAGACTGATGTTTTTCAGGGGACTGATGGGAGTCCAGGGCAGAGATCTCTGTGGGAGTAGAGGAAGACATGATTTTTCAAGTAGCTCCAGATGAAGGCCACTCAGTTCCTTTCCTCAATGACTCTATTGGTGACAGCAGAAACTGGTATCCTGCCTGGTGTCACTGTCACCATATGCATACCAGACAAGGAGGGAAGAACCCCAGGTTTGAGTCCCATACCTATTATGGGTGGTGTGGAGAGAGAAGGTTCCTGTGAACAGGTTGCAGCTCTGCCTTTGTAACCAGTGCTAGGACCTCCAGAAGAGCCAGACACCACTTGGCACAGATGCGACACAGAAGATCCAGGCACAAAGTAGGATGGAACCACAATCCCACAGCTGATGAAGGGTCATCCCAGGCTGCCAGGGTCTCAAGCCTACCAGAGCATCACTATGCTCCCCTGCTTCCTGCTCCCCTCCCATGGCCCTGTTGGAGGGGCTAGACACCATATCCCGTGAGACAGCTAGCAATTGGCATGGCTTGGGGAGAGTGGAAGAGACGGGGAATTAGGGCTTCTTCCTGCCACTCAGTGTCTCTCCTGTGACTCAAGCTACTTAATCCCTCAGACCCCAGGTACTTTCTACCCCTGTTCCTGGGATCAGTCCAAGCTCAGTGTCCCCTTCTATTTTTTTATTTCAGAGGGCTTGCAGCTTCCAGTGAGTCCCACCTCACTCAGCTGTGCCACTGGCTCAGGCTCACCTAAAGATTTTTCTGTTGAGTTTTGAGTGCTGGGAGATGAAGTAGTGGAAACAGTAAAGCCTCCGTAATCCAGACTATAGTGTAGTGGCAGCATCATACCTCACTGTAACCTTGAATTCCTGGGCTCAAGCGATCCTCTTGACTCAGGCTCCTGAGTAGCTGGGACTACAGGTGCATGCCACCACACCTAGCTAATTAAAAATTTTTGTAGGGGCAGGGTCTTGCCATGTTGCCCAGACTGGTCTGGAACTTGTGACCTCAAGCAATCCTCCCACTTTGGCCTCCCAAAGTGCTAGGATTACAGGCATGAGCCACCTAGTTCAACCCAATGTAGTTTAAATGGGTATATTACATGGTGTGTGGATTATAACTCAATAAAGCTGCTATTTAAAATATATAATGAAATTTAACTTTAAGAAATATCTGTTACTTTTATAACCTGAAAAATAGCAGTACAGGGAACTACAGTCTACACCAGCTTCCTCTTTTCCTGTACTCAAGCCTTTCCTGACACCCACACACAGCTATACAGCTGGACTACACCTGCCTACAAGCCCAGAGACAGGCTCACTCTGAATTAACTCAGTCAGAAGCCAACTCTGAGCACAGCTCATGATCTAAGATTCTTTTTCCTGCTCACTCACTCCTTGGTCACCCTGATGAAAGACATGCCACACAGTGAAGAAGCCCTTGGCCTGGAGTCTGGTTTTGCCCCTTGTTTGCTACATTACCTTGGACAATAATAATAATGAATATCTATTAAAGACTAACAGTGAGCCAGACACTCTTCTAAGCTTTTTATTTGTATTATCTCCTTGTGTCTTTCTAACCTTATCCAATAGATACTATCAATAGCTGTGTCTTACAGAGAGACAAATTGAGGCACTGGTAACATCCTGAGTTTCCACAGTGGCAGAGTCAAAAGCTGAACATTAGCAGTCTGGCTCCCAGAACCCATGTTATTAACCACCACTAGCTTGTCCTCTTACTCAATCTGTTTCCACATCTGGAGATTGGCAGGATAGAGTTGCTGGAAGTTGGTGGAGACAGTTATCTCATTGAATTTTCAGAACCCTAAGATAGATGTCCAATTAGCTTCATTTTGCCAATAAGTAAGGAAGTTGAGGTTCAAAGAGGAGAGATAGCTTTCCCCAAACTACAAAGAAAATACTCAACAAATCTTGATTAAATGCCTAGGGCTAAAGTCACTTTTTTTTTTAATAATTTTATTGAATCATAATTATGTACATTGGTGCAATCACAGGGCATGATTCATATACATTCAGAAATATTTTGATCATACTGTTACAGATATCCTTCATGGCATTTCCTTGATCACTATATAAA
>CAUYON010020394.1:0-16509 GCA_963573935.1 Arctocebus calabarensis
CCTGTAGTCCCAGCTACTCGGGAGGCTGAGGCAAGAGAATCGCTTAAGCCCAAGAGCTGGAGGTTGCTGTGAGCAGTGTGACGCCACGGCACTCTACCCAGGGCGATAAAGTGAGACTCTGTCTCTAAAAAAAAAAAAAAATAATAATAATAATAATATTAATAATAATATATTTATACATATATATACACATACACACAACTATATGATCCAGTATTTCTGCTCCTAGATAAATATCCCAAAGAACTAAATATAAGTGTTAAAACAAAAACCTATACTCATGTTCATGGCAGCATTATTCATAACAGGCAAAAGGTAGAACATAAATGTCCATCAGATAATGAATGGATAAACAAAACATGGCACATCCACACAATGAAATATCATTCAGCCATAAAAAGGAACAAAGTGCTAAGAAATACTATGACATGGATGTGCTGAGAAATACTATGACATGGATGAACCTCAAAACCTGATGCAGCTGGCTCGGCGCCTGTGGCTCAACGGGCTAAGGCGCCAGCCACCTATACCTGAGCTGGCGGGTTAGAATCCAGCATGGGCCTGCCAAACAACAATGACGGCTGCAACCAAAAAATGGCCAGGCGTTGTGGCGGGTGCCTGTAGTCCCACCTACTTGGGAGGTTGAGGCAAGAGACTCTCTTGAGCTCAAGAATTAGAGGTTGCTGTGAGCTGTGATGCCACAGCACTCTATCCAGGGTGACTGCTTGAGGTTCTGTCTCAAAAACAACAACAGCAAAAAAAAAAAAACCTGATGCTGAGTGGAAGAAGACAGACACAAAAGGCCACATACTGTGTGATTCTACTTATAATATATAACAAGAAAATTGATTGAGATACTAAGAAGATAAGTGGTTGCCAGAAGCTGGGGGTGGGAGATTGCTAATTGGGACAGATTTCCCTTTAGGGTGATGAAAATGTTTTGGCTTAGCAAGGACGTGGCATGTGTCTATGATCTCAACTACTCAGGAGGCTGAAGTGAGAGGACTGCACGAGGCCAGGAGTCCAAGGCCAACCTAAGCAACACAGTGAAACTCATCTCTCAAAAAAAAATTGTTTTTTGTTTTTTGTTTTTAAAGAAAGAAAACAAATTCTTTCCTGTGAGGAAACTAAGGGGAAAAAATATTTTGGAACTAGATAGAGGTGACTATTGCACAATTCCGTAAATGTAGTAAATGCCATCGAACCGTTCAGTTTAAACAGGTGAATTTTATGTTATATAAATTTCACTTCAAAGTAAACCAAAACACAAGAAAACCAGAAAAAGTGTTCTACTTTAGCTTGGGTGGTAAGACAGGTAACTCTGAGAACCCATAACCTTGGAGCGTAGAAGGAGGATAAGGACCTACAGGGGCAGTTTGGGAGAGATAGGGGGACCATGCACCAGGCCTGGCTGACCCATTTACAATAAATGTAGGAACAAATGGATAAGCAATGCTACAAAGGCCTCAATATCTCAAAAGGATCTTTGGGAGAAGGTCTTGCACTAATCTCCCTCAAAACCTAATCCATTTTCTGTATATTCCATCTTGCTACATTAGGGGGTCTCTCCACACTGATACTCAAGGGATAAGAGGCTCCCATAAGTTACTCCAGACAACAATAATTTTTTTTTTTTTTTTTTTTTTTTTGAGTTAGAGCCTCAAGCTGTCACCCTGGATAGAGAGCTTTGGCTTAACAGCTCACAGTTACCTCCAATTCCCGGGCTCAAGCAAGTCTCCTGCCTCCACCTCCCAAGTAGCTGGGACTACAGGTGCCCACCACAATGCCCAGCCATTTTTTTTTTTTTTGAGACAGAGCCTCAAGCTGTCACCCTGGCTAGGCTAGAGTGCTGTGGCATCACAGCTCACAGCAACCCCTAATTCCTGGGCTCAAGCGAGTCTCCTGCCTCTGCCTCCCAAGTAGCTGGGACTACAGGTACCCACCGCAACGCCCGGCCATTTTTTGTTTACAGCCGTCATTGTTGTGGCGGGCCTGGGCTGGATTCAAACCCACCACCTCAGGTATACATGGCTGGTGCCTTAGCCGCTTGAGCCACAGGCACTGAGCCACAACAATGATTTTCACTGGGATGCTGTTCAAGAGACTGAAGTGGGAGGATTGTTTGAGGCCAGGAATTTGAGATCTGCTTGGGTAACAGTGTAAAACTCTGTCTCTAAAAAGAAAATCAAAACAAAACCCAAAAAGTGCCTCTTTTTAGGCAAAGATTTCTTTTTCTTTCTTTCTTTTTTTTTTTTTTTTTGTGAGACAGAGTCTCACTTTGTCACCCTTGGTAGAGTGCTATGGCATCACAGCTCATAGCAACCTCAAATTCTTGGGCTTAAGCAATTTTCTTCCTCAGTCTCCTAAGTAGCTGGGACTATAGGCACCTGCCCCAACGCCTGGCTATATTTTGGTTGTAGTTGTCATTGTTGTTTGGCAGGCCCAGGCTGAATTCAAACTTGCCAGCTCTGGTATATCTGGCTGGCGCCCTAGCCACTGAGCTTCCGGCGCCAAGCCTAGACAAAGATTTCTTAAATACAATACCAAAGGGCAGCACCTGTAGCTCAGTGAGTAGGGTGTCAGCCCCATATACTGAGGGTGGCAGGTTCACACCTGGCCCCAGCCAAACTGCAACAAAAAAATAGCTGGGTGTTATGGCAAGCGCCTATAGTCCCAGCTACTCCAGAGGCTGAGGCAAGCGAATCACCTAAGCCCATGAGGTTACTGTGAGCTGTGACACCATGGCACTCTACCAAGGGCAACAAAGTGAAACTGTCTCTAAAAATAAATAAATAAATAAAAATACGATACCAAAAACATGATCCAGGGCAGCGCCTGTGGCTCATCGAATAGGGCACTGGCCCTATATACCAAAGGTGGCAGGTTCAAACGCCACCTCGGCCGAACTGCAAAACAGAAAAACAGCCAGGTGTCTGGCGGGCGCCTATAGTCCCAGCTACTCGGGAGGCTGAGGCAAGAGAATCACCTAAGCCCAGGAGTTGGAGGTTGCTGTGAGCTGTATGACGCCACGACTCTCTACCAAGGGCGATAAAGTAAGACTCTGTCTCTACAAAAAAAAAAAAAAAAAAAAAGATCCATATAAGAACAAATATAAATCAGTCTTCCACAAAATTATAAAATTAAACCTTGTAAAAGATATCCACAAAAAAAAATGACAAGTCACAGGCCAGGCATTGGGGCTCATGCCTGTAATCCTAGCACGCTGGGAGGCTGAGGCAGAAGGATCAATTGAGCTCAAGAGTTCCAGACCAGCCTGAGCAAGAGGGAGACCCCATCACTACTAAAAATAGAAAAAATAGCCAGGTGTTGTGGTGGGTACTTATAGTTTCAGCTACTCAGGGGGCTGAGGCAGGACGATCACTTATACCTGAGTTTGAGGTTGCTGTGAACTATGATGATGCCATAGCACTCTAGCCTAAGCAACAGAATGAGACTCTTGTCTCAAAAACAAAAAGGAAAAGGAAAAGGCAAGTCGGAAAGGAAAAGAAAGCCAGAAAGGACAGGAAAGGAAAGGCCACATACTATAAGAACATTATCTGCAAATCATATATCCAATGATAGACTAGCATCCAGAATGTGTAAAGTACTCTCAAAACCCAATTATAAAAAGACAACCTGGGTGGCGCCTGGGGCTCAGTCAGTAAGGCGCCGGCCTCATATACTAAGGGTGGCAGGTTCAAACCCAGCCCAGGCTGAACTGCAACAAAAAAATAGCTGGGCGTTGTGGCAGATGCCTGTGGTGCCAGCTACTCGGGAGGCTGAGGCAAGAGAATCGCCTAAGCCCAGGAGTTGGAGGTTGCTGTGAGCTGTGAGCAGAGTGCTCCACAGCACTCTGCCAAGGGCGATAAAATGAGACTTAGTCTCTACAAAACAAGAAAAAAAAAGACCACCCAATTCAAAAATGGGCAAAGGACTTGAAAAGATACTTTACCAAAGATATGAACAGCCAAGAAGCTATTGAAAAAATATCCAATATCACTAAGTTAATATGGAAATGCAAATTAAAACCAAAATAGGACAACACCATACACCTAAAAAAGGCTAAAAGTAAAGACTAGGCATACCAAGTTTTGAAGAAAATGAGGAGCAGCTGGAACACTTGCACATTGCAAGTAGAGATGCAAAATAGTGCAGCCCTTTGGAAAAAAGCTTGGCGGTTTCTCAAAAAAAACTGCGCATCAATCTACTAAGTGACTCAGTCATTCCACTGTTAGTATTTACCCAAGAGGATGAAAGTATATGTTCACACAGAGACACATACCCAAATGTTCACAGCAACTTTATTTGCAATGGTCAAAATCGAAATAACCCAACAGTCCATCAACCAGTAAATGCATAAACAAACTGGGTCCACCCATACAACACTGTACAAGTGAACACTGTTTATTTTCATTCCACAGTGAAAAAGGACAAACTTCTGATACAACTACATAAACTTCGAAAACATTATGGTAAGGAAAAAAGTCAAACACAAAAGGTCATATGTTATATGATTCTATTCACATAAAATTTCTAGCAAAGACAAAACTATAGAGAGTGAAAGTAGATCAGAATGTCCCAGGGACTGGAGAGGAGATTGAGGTTGACTGCAGATGGGCTTAGGCTCTAAGGTGGTTCTCAATCTTCCTAATGCCATGACCCTTTAATACAGTTCCTCATTTTGTGATGACCCCCCCACATGAGGAGCAGTGTCTCGGTTCCTAAGATCATGGGAAATGTGTTTTCCCATGGTCTTAGGTGACCCCTGTAAAAGGGTAAAGGGTTGTTCAACCCCCAAAGGGGTCGCGAGCCACAGGTTGAGAAACTGCTGGCTTAGAGGAACCCTTTGGGCAGTGGTTCTCAACCTGTGGGTCGCGACCCACAGGAACTGTATTAAAGGGCTGTGGCATTAGGAAGGTTCAGAACCACTGCTTTAGGGCAATGGAAGCATTCTAAAAAGCTGGATTGTGGTGATGGATGCACAACTCAAGAAATGTATTAAAAACTCAATGATTGGGGGCGGCTCCTGTGGCTCAACGAGTAGGGCGCCGGCCCCATATACCGAAGGTGGCGGGTTCAAGCCCGGCCTCGGCCGAACTGCAAAACAAAAAAACAAACAAAAAAAAAATAGCCAGGCGCTGTGGCAGGCGCCTGTAGTCCCAGCTACTAGGGAGGCTGAGGCAAGAGACTCGCATAAGCCCAAGAGCTGGAGGTTGCTATGAGCAGTGTGACGCCACGGCACTCTACCCAGGGTGATAAAGTGAGACTCTGTCTCTACAAAAAAAAAAAAAAAAAAAAACTCAATGATTGGCTCGGTGCCTATGGCTCAACGGGCTAAGGCGCCAGCCACGTACCACCTGAGCAGGCGGTTTCAAATCCAGCCCAGGCCCACCAAACAACAATGATGGCTGCAACCAAAAAATGGCTGGGTGTTGTGGCAGGCGCCTGTAGTCCTAGCTACTTGGGAGGCAGAGGCAGGAGACTCGCTTGAGCCCAGGAATTGGAGGTTGCTGTGAGCTGTGATTCCACAGCACTCTATCCAGGGTGACAGCTTGAGGCGGTATCTCAAAAAAAAAAAAAAAAAAAAAAAAAAAACCTTAATGAACTGTTCAGTCAAAATGAGTGAATCATATAATATGTAGTTAATTATACCACAAAAATGCTGTTTAAGAAAAAAAGGCCTTGGGCAGTGCCTGTGGCTCAAAGGGGTAGGGCACCAGCCCCATATGCCAGAGGTAGTGGGTTCAAACCCAGCCCCACCCAAAAACGGCAAAAAAAAGAAAGAAAAGAACAGAAAAAAAGGCCTTGCCCCAGGTTATCAGGGGCAAGTGCTTTTATCTGTCCTTTTCTGTCATGTCTGTCCTCTTATCTATACTTTACTTCCCACCTCATAGCCAGTCACCAAGCGCAGGGCATTCTACTACCTGAATGTCTCCCCAAAACTGTCTCCTGGCTTCTATAGGCCTCCAGTCTTGCCCATACCTGCTGTAATAGGCTGGTCACTGTTATGTGCACATGCCACCCAGACTTTCCACAGCCACAGGAAGACCAGACTCAGTGCATCTCTCTGCCCACACACTTAAGCCTCAAGGGACCACTCAGCATTCCCAAGAATAAGCAGCACATTGGCCTCCTCTGTGTCCTGGCCTGGCCATCCCCCCCCACCACCACCACCTACCCCATCCTTGTTCCATTCCACCAAGCCTCCAAAGCCCAACTCACACACAGCTGGGCCATCAGGTCATTCCTCCCAGCACCAACCCAGAGCCCTGAAATGAGGACCAAATACATAGCACACAAGTTATCAACCAACTTTATCATTTATCATATTGACTAAAATTACTGGCTCTTGGAAGATGACCAGTGAGAAACAATCCGAATATCTTCCTTGGCCAGCAGAGGGTGGTGAGTTTCTTGAGGGGTCAGGATGGGAGGGTGTAGCCTTGCCCAACAGGAAAAGAGCAGGAGGTCATACTCTCTAAGGCAGGTGCTCTTCCCCTCAGAGAATCCAAAATAACAAATAGATACCTACAATTTTTATGCAAATTTGGGAGTCTAAGCAATCCATCTCAGGACTCCGCTCTGGGGAAAGGGGACCTCCCTCTGACCAAAGGGGTGAATTCTGCCCACTTGTCTGAAGTCAAGACCTTGCTTTAAGTCCTTTAGCCTTGGAGGTGCCCCGTTGGGTGGATCTGAACTTCATGGGAATGGAGGGATGAAGCCCCAAGGCAAGACCCTTTCTGTGTTTTCTATAGACTCGCCAGGCTCTCTCATCATCTTCAGGCTCCCCACGACCCAGTCCACCCCCTCAGGGCCCCTGGGACCCAGACACCCACCATCTGGTTCACTTGAGCTCTCCACCCACCTTCAGCCACGTCAGGGTCCTTCAGCAGCCCCTAGAAAGCTTTGGACCTTACCCTCCTCTTCAGAGCCCCCAAGACATCCTCAACCCTTAGATTGCCCATGACATCTGCTCTGGCCCTGTCTGCCTCCAAAATCCTTTGGTATACCCAGTTTCGCCACGGTTCCACCATGGTCGGGACTCCCTCGATTTCCCTTCAGACCTCCAAAATCCTCAGGTCCCTAGGCCGCCTGCAAATGCCACAAGCTTCTGGAGTGCCCAGGAGCCCTTCAGCCACCCCCTCAGCGGCCTTTGGTCTCCCCAGTATTCCAGGTCCCGTAAAGTCCGCAATCCCTACAAAAGCGAGCTGGCCAGGCCTCTGTCTACCCCTCAGAACCCGCAAAACACCCCATACGTCCCTGGGCAAGAGGACAGGTGCGGGCCCACTCTGCTAGCCAGGTCTCACCTGTTCGGGCGCTCAGGGCCTGGGCCTGCGCCGAACGCGCCACCTCCGCCAGCACCGCCGCCGCTGCCGCCGGACTCCGCCATTTTCCAGCCGACGCGCGTTCGAGTGACGGGAGCTGCGCGCGCCGGCCCCGGAGACCTACACGGGAGGGACGAGGCGGGGCCAGGTCTGCGCAGCGGGGAGCAAGGGCCAGGAACCAGAGGTTAAGAGCGATCCGGATGAGGAGTTGTCTAGGTCTAAATAAGGGCAGATGGGGTCCAGGCACCTGTCCGCGGAAGGGGCTGGGCCCAGTTAGAAGGGCGGGGTCTGCTCTGTGAAGGGGTGGGGCCATGGGAGCCAGGGTAGGGGGGGTGAGGGATGGGGCGGGGCCTTGGAGCGAGGGGTGGGACCAAAGGTGAAGCGGGCGTGGGTCTAAGGAGAGACAGTGCTATCTGTGAACAAGCGGGGTCAGGGTGGGATAAGGGTAAAAGCGTGAGGGATTGGGGCGCAGGGTCCTGGGGTGAAGTACTGAAGCTTGAAGAGGGGACGGAACGACGGCGAGAGGGGGCAGTGTCTTTTTTTTTTTTTTTTGAGACAGAGCCTCAAGCTGTCACCCTGGATAGAGTGCTGTAGCATCATAACTCACAGCAACCTCCAATTCCTGGGCTCAAGCGAGTCTCCTGCCTCCGCCTCCCAAGTAGCTGGGGCTAACAGGCGCTCGCCACAACGCCCGGCCATTTTTGGTTGTAGCCGTCATTGTTGTTTGGCGGGCAGTGGCTGGATTCGAACCCGCCAGGTCAGGTGTACGTGGCTGGCGGTTTAGCCCGTTGAGCCACAGGCGCCAAGCCGAGAGGGGGCAGTATATTAAGGTAGGTGGGACAGGGGCACCTAACAGCGGAGTGGGCGGGCCCAGGACGTAGGGCCAGGTCAGAGAAGAAGCCGGGTGCAAGTTAGGGGTGCAGGATGGGTGGTGGCCAGAGGCTAAAGGCGAAATTGGGTCTGCGGAGGGGCAAAGCACGTGCAGGTGTGGAGCGAGGGGGCTGTGGACGTGTCGTGGTCATATTTGAGGGACTGGGGTCGGGTCTAGTCGGGCGGGGTGAGACAGGGAAAGGGGCTACGAGGAAGGGCGTGCCACAGTGTGAGGTGGGTGTATGGGGAAACTGATTCCTGAACTCTGAGAGCCTCACCCTCCCTCTCCCCACCCTAAACTCACACCCTAGCCTTACACTTTCCTCTGACCTCTCTCATGCCAGAAACTTATCCCAAGCCCATGCATCGGATTTCCAACCCTTTTGAGTCCCAAACTTCACCTGACATATCCATCCAGAAGCTCCAACCTGAGACCCCAAATCATCTGCCCTTAGATCCCAAACCTCCTACTGCATTCACCAATTCTAACATCTCACACTCCAAACCCCCCACCAACAGATTGTCTCCTGATCATCTACTCAAATCTCAACTCCCACTTCCCCAAAAGCCTGCTCAAATATCCTTCAAACCTATGCCTTATATCCCTAAGGCCATTCCACTTCCACCAGACCCAGCCTACCTGGACCCCAAGCTCTAGTCCTCCCCCCCACCCCGCAAACACTCCAACCTTTAGCCAGGGCTCAAAGTATCATTTTTCATCTTTGTTCCTGTCTTCCTTTTTTCTCCTCCCCTCCCTTCTTTCCTCTCTTACTGCTCTGGAATCCATGGAGCCAAAGACCAATAATGCCTTTGTAAAACATGCAGAACTTTTGAAGGCTCCCGCCACCCCCTTGCCAACTAAAAGCCTGGAATCTCAGTCCTGCAAAGGGCCAAGCTCTGGTGATCCTCTCTTTAGCCAGGAGCTCTTTTTTTTTTTTTTTTTTTTTTTCACTCGTTTTATTTTTAACTACCGTATGCACATTTAGGCAGGGACCAGGCATACAAATGGGGCTTACAGCCCTCCTTTCAGTCAGCACTAGGAGAAGGGGGTAGAGATGGGGTCAGAGACACCATAGTAGGAAGGGAACTGTTTGGGTGCACTCCTGCAGGTAGGACCAGACCAAACTGATCCATCTCCAGCAGAGGGCCAAGTAGGTACACAGTAGGTGTTCAATCTTTCTGTAAAATGCTCAGGTGATGACACTGTGTAAGTTAACAGACACAAAGTGCTGAAGGGTCCTGCTGACCTCGCCAACACAAAGTAAGTTCTCAAGAAATAAATGCATGCATGTGTATATACCCTGGTCTGCTCTTGGTCCACCCTGGTCCTCAGCAGCCCTGCCACAGCAGCCTTTGTTCCAGATGAACCACATGCAGGCATCAAACCATGCTCATTAGAGATCTACCGCTCACACACCCACTCATACAGCTAAAGTCAATGGTGTCCATACGCATACACACTACACTTCATAAGCATCCAGATTTGACCCACATGTCAGATACAGCTGAAGATAAGAAAGAAGAGGTTTGGCTCCGCACCTGTGGCTCAATGGGCTAAGGCGCCAGCCACGTACACCTGAGCTGGCGGGTTCGAATCCAGCCCCAGGGCCCACCAAACAACGACGGTTGCAACCAAAAAATGGCCCGGCGTTGTGGCGGGCGGCGCCTGTTAGTCCCAGCTACTTGGGAGGCGGAGGCAAGAGACTCGCTTGAGCCCAGGAATTGGAGGTTGCTGTGAGCTGTGATGCCACAGCACTCTACCCAGGGTGGCAGCTTGATAATTTGTCTCAATAAATAAATAAATAAATAAATAATTGAAATATTCTTGTTTCTGTTATGCTAAGGGTTTTAATTAAGCATGAATTTTGATGCTTAATAATAGGTTTCCTTTTTGATTTTATTTATTTATTTATTTTTTTCTTTTTGTAGAGACAGAGTTTCACTTTATTGCCCTTGGTAGAGTGCCGTGGTGTCACACAGCTCACAGTAATCTCCAACTTCTGGGCTTAGGCGATTCTCTTGCCTCAGCCTCCCAAGTAGCTCGGACTACAGGTGCCTGCCACAACGCCCAGCTATTTTTTGTTGCATTTTGGCCAGGGCTGGGTTTGAACTCGCCACCCTCAGTACATGGGGCCAGTGCCCTCTGTACTGAGCCACATGCGCTACACTTCTCTTTGATTTTAATATGATTAATTAAACTGGTAGGTTTTCTTGTATTGAGGCCTCTTCCTGGTGACTGAGATGGCCCTATACTTGGCTATGATTTATGATTTTTATAATGCACTAATGAGCTCTATTTGTTAATATCTTATTAAGGCTTTTTATTAGTATTTATAAGCAAACTAGTTCTCTTGATCACATTTAACATCTCCCTCTGCTCTTGTATTTCTGCTGGATCAGTAGTGGGATCTAGGGACTTGATTGGGTGTAGGCATGATTATTTGGAGGTCTAGCTCACAGATGCTACTCCTCCAGCTGAAGGACCATAATGTCTGGGAGCCTCTCTTTTGGAATGTCAGCAATCATTGATGTGCAGGACTTAGACCCATGAATTCAGTAGGGATTATGAAATACTGATATTCTAATCATATCAGCCTTTATGCTCACTTGTTAGATGGAATACTAGCTTCCCCTTCAATTTGTAAAGGAAACTCTAGAGAAAAGCTTAAATACCTGATTATTTCCCGTTTGTGTCTTCTAGGGGTGACCAATGAGCTAATGTACTTTTTTTTTTTTTTAAAGTTTAAACTTTATATACATGCTTGAATATAAAAAATCCATTATAGAAGAAAAGCATAATGTGTTTTCATGTGTTTGTCTGTGGGAAGCTGTGTGCATTAAATAGTATTATGTATTTAGTATTTTTATGAGCCAAAATGTTTAAACATATTTCAGGTGCTCCAACCAATTACAGTTATTGATTATGAAAATGTCCCATGGTTGGTCAGTGAGAGCTTTTTCAAGTTGGCTTCTGAGTTCTTTCGATACAAACCTGGCTTCTTTGCTTTCTGGTGTGAACAGATATTTCAGATCATTTCTTTCCCAAGCAGGAATTAGTCATCTGTTTAAGGAGCCCTGGCTCATTCAAATGGGTAGTAGTCATAGAGACCACTGGATGGGTAAGGGGTGCTCTTTGGTTTGGGGTTGGTCATCATTTCTAGATTTATTATTCACTACAAATACAGCCTAAGTTTAGTTGTTTTCATTTCTTAGGAAAATATACTTATATTTCTAATTCAAATTCAGGGCAATAGATTTTCATTTAACTTCTGTGTCACATCTGTATCTCTTTTCTTCCATGCTAAAAATTCTTGTTATTAAGGACACACTGGGCCCCAATCACTTTTTCCTCTCTTTCTCTCTCTCCCTCTCTCTTACACACACACACACACATCTTTTCTTTGAGTTATTTTATTTTTATGAAATTCACATTTTTAGAAGTCCTCCTACAGAGCAGAACAATGCACTCACAGGGATGATGACTATTATTACATTAGTTGTTTTCTCATATTATGCTTTTCTTCCATAATGGATTTTTTATTTATCTTTTTCATGATGTGTTCATTTCTTTGCCTTCTACTTTCTATAAAATGTTTGCCTAGTTACATATCTTGCTTTACTGAATTTAGTTGTTTAAATAAGTAATGTACATACATGGTATAAAATTCAGAAATCAAAAGGATCTATGTGAAAGGAAGGTATTGTGAAATACTTAAGGAACTGGAGGAAGGGGCTTTCTCCCATCAGAGGAGGGCCTCTTATTCCCCTCAAGCAGCAAATGCTGATATGAGTTTCTACATCCTTTAGATAAAGTCAATGTTTATTCCAGTTTATAGGAATTTTTTTCATAAACTATAGCACTCAGTAGAAATGCTCTTTTATTTTTCCTGGAAAAGTAATATCATTCAAAGTTCAGGGGGGCAAAGGGAAAACTGCTATAGGCATTTTGAACAGAAAGGGATTTTAAGTACGAACATAGGTGCTTTCAAAACTGTTAGGCCTCTGAGAACAACTCCTAGAATACAGTGACTTCCTAAGAAAGCTTCTACCTCTGCCACAATAGGAAATTCTGTGTGAGTGCTATCTGCTAAGATTATTATTGTTCTTGGATAGACAGGTAGATGTTTGATGAAAAGATAAATAACAATAAGTGGATAATAATCATAATAGACAGATGATAGATGGTAGTGATAATAGATGATAGATAGTTTTTCATTGGTGGATAGATAGCAAGTTACTCAAAGTCCTCTATAGATGAACATTTATATTGTGGCCCATTGGTTTTCTTGAGACAGAGTTTTACTTTGTCGCCCTCAGTGGAGTGCTGTTGCGTCATAGCTCACAGCAACCTCAAACTCTTGGGCCTAAGAGATCCTCTTGCCTCAGCCTCCTGAGTAGCTGAGACTACAAGTGCCCACCACAATGCCCAGCTATTTTTAGAGACAGGGTCTCTATCTGCTCACGCTGTTTTCGAACTTCTGAGCTCAGGCAATCCACCTGTCTTGGCCTCGCAGAGTGCTAGGATTACAGGAGTGAGCTACCATGCCCAGCCTTGTTATGACCCATTTTTGCTATCATGAATGATGTTTCATTAAGAGGCCTTGTGTATTCATCTTTATGCACCCGAAAGTATAGAGGTTGCAAAAACCTCTGGACCTCAAGTCATAGTTATGTTAATATTTGACAGATATTACCAAATTGTTTTCAATAGAAATTGTAATAAATATTTGGAATTATTTGTTTTTCATATTTTCATAAACATCATGAAACAGTTTTTTCAACATTTTAAAGTATGTCTCTTGTAAGCAATGAGTTTGATATGTTTCCATATAGCCATTTCCTATCTTTTGACATTTTTATTGTTTTTTTGGTCTTTTACACAGTTGGTCTTAGCCAAAAGGCTGAGAAGCAATTTTTGGTTTATCATATATTGAAATGTGGAGGTTATAATCATATATTTATATTTATATAATCATATATTAAAGAAGCAGCCCTTTGTTGTATGTGTTCAGTATTTTCCCTCATTATATTTATCTTTTAAACTTTATCCTGAGCAATTTCTTGAATTTTACAAGAAAAGTCTTACTACATGATGTCTGGGTTTTGAATTTTAATCATAGAGTCTGAGTCTTTCTTTTTACCTGACACTATAAAATTAAACCCACTTTTCCTGACCCCTGTATTTTTATCTTTCACACTTAAATTGTTAGATTATCTGAGGTTTATTTAGCTTTTTATAGGAAGGCTTTTGATATTTGCAATTTGATATGAATTGTATTTATGCCACCGTACTGAAGACAGCCTTCAGTAGTTTCTTTACTGGCATTTTACTAGTTCATTACTTTCAGTTTCCTTGGTATTCACTATGTAACCAGTGCTAAAAGAATACTTACAACCCCCTTTCACTCCTTCTTTCTTCTGATTTTATCAACTAGTGTCTCCACAACAATGCTGAATAGTGGTGAACATCCTTCATATTTCTACCTTATTGATAAGCTTTCAGTCGTCACTGCTAAATATAATATTGAATTTTGTGTTAATTCCTAGGAAATATTTTTCCACTATGTATTAAGAGGTTTTAAGTATAGATTTGAAAATTTGATTGAATCTCATTTCAACATCTATGGAAATGGTCACATATTTTTCTAATTTTGTCTATAAATATGATTAATTAATACATTTTCAGTATTGAACCATCCTTCCATTCCATGTATAAAAACAACTGATCATGAAATAAAATGCTGTTGGATTATATTTTTTTAATATTTTACTTTGGACTTTTGTATTAGTAATTGTTGGGTACCAGCCCCAACATGCTATGGGTTCCATTCCAGTGGCTTGGTGGGGCAGGAGATCATCAAAAAATCAGAAAATAGGAAATTATAATAGACAGGCAAGAGACAAAGAAATAGTTTTTTAAGCAGCAGGGGATTCAGGAGACAGCATACTTATCTTTGTGAGGCTTCCAGTACTCTGCCCCAAATACCAGGCTAGCTCTGTATTTATTTCATGCACCAGTGTTCTTCTTCTTCTTTTTTTTTGGTTGTAGTTGTCATTGTTGTTTGGCAGGACTGGGCTGGGTTCAAACCCACCAGCTCCAGGATATGTGGCTGGTACCCTAGCTGCTGAGCTATAAACGCGGAACCACACCAGTGTTTTTCAATCATAAATCTCATAAAGGCAAGGCAAACAATCCCATCATGGTTCTTTTGCTCTTGCATTTCTTTAACTAACTACATTAGTTGTATGGATTTACTTGTTACTTTTATTGTTTTGAGGTATTTATGATCTTTGAATAAACAGAGTTTGGATAGTGAAATAGTCCAGGAGCAGGACGTCAGAGAAACACCCTAATTAGACCAAGTCTGCAAATCACAGAAGGGATTTTTTAAAACTCCAAAAGCCTTGTGTCCAGACACACTATTCTGGCCAAACAAAGGGACAGAAGAAAAGAGATATTTCATCTTCTTATCCGGTCCAGAGCGATTCTTACTGTGTTCAACCAAGTTTAAACATTCTACACTCCCAACTCCCTAAAATCACTCTCCTGGAGTGAGCAGCCCCACCCTGTCAGAAAACCTCTAGTGCTTACACAGGGGAAGTTCCAGCAAGACTGCCTTCAGAATTTTAAAAGGGGCAGGTCTTACACAGTGCTTTGCACAGAAATTAAGGTTCCTCTCGAATCACTTACCTCCTTTTTTCTGTTTTCCTTTTGTCCATCCTCTGTAATCATATTCTTAATTTAATTCCTAGTCTACTTACTACTAATAATTGAACATTGGTTTCAAACTTATAAAATCATTATTAATAGTAGTGCAAGCATATCAAGATATGACTCTCCCCTTAAGTATTCCCACATGCACCCTGCAAGTAATCATACTTCAGGTTGACTGTAGTATTATTTCTTAGTGGCATCCATTTCAGAGTGCATTGTTAGCATTATGCTGACATAAAAATTTTATAATGTTTATAATGTTTTCATTTTCACCTTATGCTTTGGAAACCATTTGAATATCTTTGGTTTATTCCTTCCTTTAAGGTATAGACCCTTCCCGGGAGAGAAACGGAGAGAGCTTCTCTCTCCCCACTTGAGTTCTCTCCCTCTACCAGGAGCTTTAGTGTTTTCTGTATTCTTTTTTGTAAATAAATTCTGTCTCACCACTGGGGGGGGGATAATGTAATGAAGAATAATAAAATACATATTTTTTTTAAAACAAAAAAGGTATAGACCTTTCACTTGTGCAACCCTCTGTGCCATTTTCTCCTCATAAGAGTAGCCTTTTGAAACTGTTCTCTCATTATTTTTTGATAGTTGCATTATTCATATTTTCTAAACAGTTTTCATTTATATTTTTCCTAGAAAATAATATCTTTTATTTATTAGGTACTCAAGTATACTTTTTTATATTTTAGCTGATTTTAGATTTATTAGGTTTACCATTTTTTTCTTTTCCGTATTAATTTCTTTTTTTGGCTTCCTTGGGTCTTGTATATTGCTTTTTTTCTAACTTCTTGAGTCGAATGCTTAAATTATTTATTTTCATTATTTTTGCTTATTAAATTTAATATTTTACTCTGACTTTTTCTCTGAGCAATGCTTTAATTTTAATATTAGCCTATTGCTATCCAACTAGATTATTTATTATAATTTCTTCTTTGACTCAAATGTAATTTAAGAAAATTCAGAAAAATATACAAATACTAGGGTTTCCTTAGTATTTTTAATTAATTCTAATATATTGACCTAAAAATCAAAGAAAACCAAAAATCATCTTCTTTTAAAACTGTCTTTGCAGTGTGCAATGCAAAGGATGAGTACTTGTGCTGTATAAAGAAAATACTAATTTTTTTGCATTTACTTTTTAAATTAAAAATATTAAAATTATTAATAGTACAAGTACTTAACATGTACAAATAGTTGCATATTGTGGAATAAGTTTTTTATTTTTTTAATTTTTTTTAACATGTATTTTATTATTCTTCATTACATTGTTCCCCCCTACCCCCTAGTGGTAAGACAGAATTAATTTACAGTAAAGAATACAGAAAACACTAAAGCTCCTGGTAGAGGAAGAGAATTCTAGTGGGGAGAGAGAAACTCTCTCCGTTTCTCTCCCAGTCTTTCCCCATCTCCTACTTTAGGCCTTTAGTCTCAGTGTATATATAGGTGTATGGGTTCCTTGGCCAGGAAACGAATGAATACAGTCCCTTCCGTCAGGGGCAAGGTGAATGAATGTATCAATGAATGGATACAGTCCATTCATGGAATTGAGGCCTAGGAAATTCACAAGAAATTGACCTAGGCATAGGAGAT
>CAUYON010020395.1:0-56737 GCA_963573935.1 Arctocebus calabarensis
TATTTTATTGACCTTTTCAAAAAACCAACTTTTTGATTTATTGATCTCTTCTATAATTCTTTTGTTTTCAATTTCTTTTAATTCTGCTCTAATTTTGGTTATTTGTTTTCTTCTGCTGGATTTGGGATTGGAATATTCTTCCTTCTCCAGTTGCTTGAGATGTCCCATTAAGTTGTTAACTTCCTCTCTTTCTGTTTTCTTGAGGAAGGCTTGCAGTGCTATAAATTTCTCTTTTAGGACTGCCTTTGCAGTATCCCATAGGTTCTGATAATTTGTGTCTTGATTCTCATTTTGTTCCAAAAATTTGGTAATTTCCTTCTTAATCTCATCTATGACCCAGCTATCCTTCAGCATAAGGTTATTTAGCTTCCATGGTTTTGTTTGAGTATGCAGATTCCTGTTGTTATTGAGTTCAACTTTTATTCCATGGTCGTCAGAGAAGATGCAAGGAATAATTTCTATTCTTTTAAATTTGCTGAGATTGGATTTATGACCTAAGATGTGATCAAATTTTGAGTATGTTCCATGGGGTGCTGAGAAGAATGTGTATTCAATTTTATTAGGATGAAATGTTCTGTAGATGTGTGTTAAATCCAGTTGTTGAATGGTTAAGTTTAAATCTAAAATTTCTTTTCTTAGCTTCTTTTTGGAGGATCTATCCAACACTGCTGAAGAAGTATTAAAATCTCCAATTACTATTGAACTGGAGGAAATCAAGTTGCTCATGTCTATTAGAGTTGTTCTTATAAATTGAGGTGCATTCTGGTTGAGTGCATAAATATTAAGAATTGAAATCTAATCATATTGAGTAGTACCTTTAACAAATGTGAAATGTCCGTCTTTATCCTTCTTTACTTTGGTTAGTTTAAAGCATATTGTATCTGCAGATAAAATTGCAACACCTGCTTTTTTATGTTTCCATTTGCCTGGAGTATAGATGACCATCCCTTCACCTTGAGTCTAAGTTAATCTTATAAGGTAAGATGAGATTCTTGTATGCAACAGGTATCTGGCCTGAGTTTTTGTACCCAGTCATACAACCTCTGCCTCTTTAAAGGACAATTTATGCCATTCACATTAATTGAAAACAATGATCAATCTTTAGAAAGTCTAATGGACAATTTTAATCTTTTCATCACTGTGGAAGATGAAATTTGATAAAAAGTTTCTGGGTGAGTTTACTTTTGTGGCAGAGGATTGCACTGGTCATTAAGGAGGATAGGTCTGAGAATATCCTGGAGAGCTGGTTTAGTTATAGCAAATTTCTTCAACATGTGGATATCATTAAAGTATTTAACTTGTCCCTCATAAATGAAACTCATTTAGCTGGGTACAGGATCCTGGGTTGAAAGTTCTTTTGTTTTAGGAGATTAAAAGTCAATGACCATTCTCTTCTAGCTTAAAAGGTTTGATCAGAGAGAACAGCAGTTATTCTAATATTCTTCCCCTTGTATGTAGTGGATTTCTTACATCTGGCTGCTTTCAGAATTTTTTCCTTTATATTAATTTTAGTGAACTTAATTATGATGTGCCTGGGGATGTCTTATTCAGGTTGAGTTGTGCTGGGGTTCTGAAACTGTCTGCTACCTAAATTTCAGAATCTGTTGGCATGTCTGAAAAGTCCTCTTTCATAGTCTCATAAGGAAGAGACTCTGTGCCTTGTGACACCACTTCATCATTTTCAGGTATCCCCATAAGGCGAATATTGGTTTTCTTAAGAGTTATCCCAGAGCTGTCTGAGAGAATGATCCATTTTTGCCTTCCATTTATCTTCCTCTTTGGAAGTTTGGGAGCATTTGAAAGCTTTGTCCTCTATGTCAGAAATCCTTTCTTCTGCTTGCTCCATTCTGTTACTGAGGGATTCTACTATATTTCTCAGATCTTTGAGGGCTGAAACTTCTTGTCTCAATGTGTCAAAATCTTTGGTCATTTTGTCTTTGAATTCATTGAATTCTTGAGAGATCTTTGGGGTCATCTTTTGGATTACTGCTTGAAATTCTAATTCCATCTTTTCCTCCATTCCAATGATCTTATTTGCTATCCAGACTCTGAATTCAATTTCTGACATCTCAGCCATTTGCTTATGCATGGGATCTTGTTCTGTATCTACCTTGTCATTCCTTGGGGGAGTTAATCTACTCTGATTATTCATATTGCCAGAGTTTTTCTGTTGATTCTGCCTCTTGATTATTTTTCAGTGTTGCCTATGACCATCCTCAGAGTTGGGGAGGTGTCTCTCCCAGATCAGACCCCAACAGGATCACTCTGTTTTTGCTGAATCTTTGTAGGGAGTGACCCTGTGTAGCTCCTCTGGGACTGCCCCACACAGGGAGTTTTGTCTGCGGGAGCAGCTCCAGAGTGTGGCATGCCCAGATCAAGCAGCAGGGCATGGGATGGGGCACCCAGTGGCCTTTGCAAAGGGAGCTCGTGCCTCCAGCAGTCTCTGCCTGGGAGTAGGGCTCCGGAGGGAGGACACGGGTCACACAGCCTCCTGAGTCCCTGGCCAGACAGGCAGGGCCAGTGCAGAGGCAGAGAGGGTAGAGGAGGAGGTGGGTTGTGTGGCTCTCAGAGTTCCTAGCCTGGGCAGGCAGGCGGAGGCCTGGCAGGTTCCTGGCGGAGTCCCTGGCTGGTGTGGGTGGCAGACGGAGGCCCGGTGCTGGGGTCCCAGCAGAGTTTCTGGCCAGAGCAGGCCAGGCAGCAAGCCAAGACCCAGCGGAGACCCTGGCTGCTGCAAGCAGAGGGCCGAGTCCCGAAAGGCATGGATCAGAGCCACATGGTGGTCCCAGCTGGCAGAGGCCAGGTGGCACACAGATCAGCGCTGCACAGGAGTCTCTGCGGGCTTCCTGGCCACTGCTGGCAGCACGCCAAGTCCTGGTGGTGTGCCAATCGGGGTGCGCGGGAGTCCCAGTGGAGTTATTGGCCACTGCAGGTGCAGGCCAAGGCCCCCTGGTTGTTCCAGTGGAGTTCCTGGGAGTCACAGTGTGCCAATCAGGGCCGTGCAGGGGTCCTGGTGGAGTTCCTGGCCGCTGCTGGCGGCAGGCAGAGGCCCAGTTGGGCATGGATCAGAGCCACATGAGGGTCCTGGAGGTGTCTCTGGCCTGGGGGTTAGTGGGTCTCAGTGGGGCACCAGAGTCTCTTAACTGGAGGGCTGCATGGCCCGGCAGATAGGGAGGGTGTGTGCTACTCAAGTCCTCCTCCCTCAGTTTCAGCAGAGGTCAGGCTCCTGGTACATCATGTAAGGTGGGAAGGGTGTCCTGGAAGTTCAGAATGGCGGAAAACTTTAGTTCAGTTTTTCTGCCTGAAGCTAGGTTTCTTGAAGTTGCAGCTTGCCTCAGAGGTGACCTGCAGTTATCACTTCTCTCTCTCTCAGCTGGGCTCCCAGTCTTCAGCTCACTTGGGCAGTTTCTGGAGGTTATCTTTCCTTTTGGACAGGAGCCCCTGTGGGAAGCTGCTTCCAGTCAGCCATCTTGCCCCTCCCCCCACTGTACTTTTTCTATGTGCACAAATACTACTGTGTTATAGTTGTGTCACACTGTATACAATACAGTAACATGCTGTACAGTCTTGGCCTAGGTTTGTACCCTAAGGGCAATAGGCTATTCCACATAGCCTAAAGTGTATAGTGGGCTATATTACCTGGGTCTGCGTGAATACACTCTGTGATGTCATACAGAAACAAAATTGGCTAACAAAGCATTTCTCAGCATATAACCTCATTGTTAATTGACATATAACTATATTCTTTCTGCCAAGGTTGCGCTTATACTGCTAGTAGTCATCTTGTCCACCATGTGGAAATAGCCTGTCCAAGAGATGGAGAAAGGTATGAATCCTTGGTGTTAGTACCTATTATGTCACAAACTCATCCTGTAAAAAGTGCTATGCACCTCATTGCTCAGTATCACTATGGTCACCTTTGAAGTACTCCCCCAGGGAACCCTTATACCAATGCAAGTGCCTAGTTCACCCATCGAAGCACTTTTTGTAGGATGAGTTTTTGAACTTAATTGTCAGACTACCTATGATGACAGCGCTGATGGCCATTCCAGAAAAAGTTGCTTTGAAGGGTGGACTAGGTGCTGGTGTCAGTGCACAGCTTCTGAAGAGGAGAATACTTGGGAGGTGGTATTCGGCAATGAAGCATATAATGGCATTTTTCCTAGGGTGAGTTTGCGAACTTAATTGACTGACCTCATAGATCCAAAAATGCCTAAAACTGGGATACTTGTAGATTTTTCAGGCACACGAGCTAATGAATTCCCTTTTTGCTTCTGTTGTTCGATTTGTGTTTCTGTCAATCAAGAGTGTTAATAAAACTATGGTTTTCAGTTGTCACGTTCATTATTTCACATAAGACTGTGGTTTTTGAGGCAGGGTGTATATTTGCCTTGCTCATGATTAAATCCTTGTAATTAAGCACAGTAGTGGGCATATAATACTTAAAAACTCTGTAGTTAAAATAGGCTTCATGCATGTAATTCCATATGCCTGTCTTATTAATATAAAGCAGGGTACTGAGATCAGAGAGCTAGTTAGGTGGTTGAGTTGGATTTGCATGGAGTGACTATGTGAAAAGCCTAAACTGGGAGGGGGCTTTGTGAACAGGTAGATTTGGTTTATGATATGGGTGTCAAATTCATTTTAGTCTTTTTTTTCTAGAATTTTACAGCAGCTCTTAACTCTTTCTCCCAAATGTTTGTTCCTTTACAATCTAGTATCCACTCAGCAGTCTGAATGATCTTGTTAAGACGTCACATCAGGTCCCATTATTCTCCTGCATTAAACCTTTCAGTGGTTGACCTTTATTTTAAGGGGTTAAAAAACCCCAAACTTCAACACATCCTGCAAAGTTGTTATCATCATGCTGCCCCCCACCCCCATCCTGCCGCTTCATTCCCTCCCACCCTTCATTGCATTCTCTCTGTTCTAGTTACAATAGCCTTCTTCCCATTGTAGAAAAGTAGAGTTTTCCTCCAATGGGGGGATTTGCCTAGAACATGCTTCCTCTTCCTCCACTGTTCATCTAGTTAATTCTTCCTCAACATTAAGTTCTCAGCCCTGTCATCATTTCCTCCACAGCCTTCCCTGTGTCTTCCTTTCCTAGACTCATCTTAGATCAGGACCCTCACTGTTCACTCTTGTTCCTGTGTTTCAATTCCTTTCACAGCACCTATCAGTTTGTCATTGAATATACACTTTCCCAAAGACCACCCACAAAAGCTGTTGATCAAGTAAAACTGAAAAGTGCCTCAGAAGTGAGAGGTCAGGAGCTGGTAGAGGTTTTATATAGGTTGCTAGCTAATTGATCTATTGTCCTGAAGAATTGGCTGTTTGAGCAGCTGAAAGTTAAGTAGATTTTTAGGAAGTTCCACATGCAAACAATTAAGGTATTTACTGGTATAAAGACTTACCTCCTGGGCAGCGCCTGTAGCTAAAAGGAGTAGGGCTCTGGCCCCATATGCCAGAGGTGGCGGGTTCAAACCCACCCCTGGCCAAAAACTGCAAAAAAAAAGAAGACTTACCTCCCTAGGAAAGAATTACTGGAACAAACGGTGAAGTCATATTGCTATAGGTGGCCTTAGTTCTTACCCCTGAGATAAGGTATGTGGGTACAGGCAATCTCAGTTCTCATGGTATCACTTTGTTCATTTCACTACCTCCCAACAGCATTTGTGGCAATTGTAACTTTATATTTGATTATTGTCCATCTCTGCCAGTAGACTGTGTGGTCTGTGAGGGAAAGATCCACGTCTGTGTTGCTCACCACTTTATTCCTGTACTAGTTCACAGAACCTGGAATAGAATATTTGCTGTATTAATGAGACCTAAAACAATAGCCCAAATGGGAGGATGGGGGAAGAAATCAGAGATTACTTTGTCTTCGACCTGTGGGGGAGTGGTCCCTATAGTGTCAAAATGAGCTTTGGGAGAACATGTTTAGATGGGAAAGATGAAAAGTTCCATTTTGAGGAGAGCGAGTTTCATTTACAAAAGGAAACACATCTGAAATTCAGGAGAGGTAAAATCTAGAGCAATAGAAGCATACTTTATATATTTTCTTTATTTAGGATGGCTTAAAAATCAAAGAAATGTGCAGCTCCCAGATGGCTACTATGTTCCATTAGTGTCCTCAGGATGCCATAAAACACCACAGTGTGGGGGATTTAAACAACAGAGATTCACTTTCTTACAGTTCTGGGGGCTCGAAGTCCAAGATCAAACTGCTGGAAAATTCAGTTTCTGGTGAGGGCTCACTTCTTGGTGTGCAGATGGCTGCCTTCTTGCTGTGTCCTCACGTGGCCTTTCTTCTATACACAAGCAGAAAAAGAAGACCTCTCTGGTATCTTTTCCTTTTCTTACAGAAACACCAGTCCTCTTGGATTAGTGACCCATGCTATGGCCTCATGTATCCTTCCTTAATTACCTCCATAAAGGCCACATCCCTAATATATTCACCTTG
The DNA here is from genome assembly GCA_963573935.1 of Arctocebus calabarensis. NCBI lineage: Eukaryota > Metazoa > Chordata > Mammalia > Primates > Lorisidae > Arctocebus > Arctocebus calabarensis. The sequence continues at coordinate 6,461 of CAUYON010020395.1, forward strand.
GGGGTTAGAACTTTAACATAAAAATTTGAGGACACAATTCAGTTCATACGACATTGCTACAAATATAACTTCTTCAGAGAAAAATCTTCCTCAAAAAAATCCAATGCAGATTGATAGGCCTCCTTAGAATATTCTGTCTAGGGCAAGACTTATTAAATACACTAGGTTGTAATGATGATAATACATACATACGTGGCACCTTCTGTGTGTGAGTCATTCTTCTAAGTGTTTTAGCTCCATTAACTCATTAAGTCTTATAATAACTCTATGAAGTAAATGGTATAATTATCTCCATTTGCAGATAAGGGACATAAGGCTGAGCAGAAACTGCTTACTTCATGATACTGGGCTGATTACATTAATATAATTTTACTACCCTAGAAAGTTCTGGCCCAAGAAGAGAAATTTGCAAAATATTCTTTTTAAGAACATCTTAAAAATTCATTTATGTAAACAGTAGACTGTTCAACTGGGCAAACCAGATTGCTTATCAAAGGCTGTTAACTCATCAAGATTCACTTCAAAACCCATGCCTTGCTGAGTTCACCAATCCTAATTATGTCACAGACTTCATCCAGTCAAGATCAGGTCCCCACTCTGAAAATCCTATCTTAAACCAGATGCCCTAAACCTTAGCTAATATATCTCTGCCCTTGAAGACCTTCTCTGGAGATACAACTAAGATTCTGTGAAGGTAGTGCTCTTCCTTAACGCCATAAAAAATAAACCCAGCCTGGCTTGATCAACAAGTTATTTTGGCTATCTTTTCACAAAGTAAGCAGTTAATAGAACCAGGAGATTAATGCATTGTGTCCAGTGCTTTGCTAATATCCAACTCTGCATGTAGACTGTGTGCTCTGTGAGGAAAGATGCATATCTGTTTTGCTCGCCATTTTATTCCTGTACTAGGTGACAGTACCTGGGACTAAATCAGATATTTGCTGTACTAAAGAGACCTTGAACAATAACTGAAATGGGAAGTTGGAGGTAAGGCTGGAATTTACTATCTAAATGGACAAGTGCCTCACCTGGGTGCAGAAAATTATGTTTTAGAAAAATTGAAGGCAGAATTCTTTGTATCTATTAGAGAGTTCCGCATAGTGCTGAACTGAATAGAATACAACAAGGGTCACAACAAAAGTTTTGAGACAGACTGTGTTATGGTCCATTATTTCAGTTCCAGGAAACATAGACCACAGCATTCTTTCTGATTCACCCATGCAAGTTTCACCTTGCTTGGCTTATTGGTATTGCTGGGAGAGCTTCATTTGTTTCTATCCATGTGGATTTTGTATTTCTTGATTTTTATGTATTTTCAAACTTCTATAATGACTTCTTTAGTCTAGAAGATGAAACTTCTTTTCATCTTCTAGACTAAAGATGAAAGTGGGATACTTGTAGGCAAGGTGAGAATAAGGTAGACCTATTCTCTAGACCTTGTGTAGGCAAGGTGAGAATAAGGTAGACTAGGGAAGGTCCCCTCTGTCAGGTACAGAGATTGGAGTCAGAGATGGGTCTAAGTTCACCATTTCCAGTGATTTCATCACTTTGAGCAATTAGCTTCCCTGAACATCAGTAACTCACCTATAAAGTGAGAACAATGTTAGTTTCAACATCATAGAGTTAATAAGAGGGCCAAATGAGACAGAGTATGCCAAGACTTTGTCATATTGTGGTATTAATCATTCTTATAATTCAGTGCAAGATTTTAGAGCTTGGGAAAAGGGAAAATATGATTAGTAGTATATTTGAAAGGGAGTGGAAAATACAAAAATATTTAAAAAATGTATTTGGGGGGAATCTAGGTTTGAATTTTTCTGTAATAGTTTGGCATTATCCCATGAAGACTGTTACCAAGGTCATGGGAGGGGTTTACTCAGCTAAACTTTCTCCATTTGGATATAAAAGTGCTATTTCCTGTCAGGAGGGCTACCTAGGCAGGGTTTAGTACTGTAGCAGAAGCTTGACCTTAAAAGGTCAGTATTTTGAATGCTGAGAGGCCATGAAATACCCAAGCATTTTTGTGGAGATGTGTAGGAGGTGAATACTTTTTTTTTCTAGATGCTATCACTGGTGATTCAAAAGAACATGAGCTCATGAGCCCAAGGTTATTCCTTTCTAAATATGTTTATTCACCAACCAAGCAAATCTTTCCCAGAAATAGGGGGGAATGATGTCAAGTGAGCCCAGGACCTATTGCGTCCCACACCAATTGTATGCCTGGGCGGCAGAGATGAATAATCTTGGAGAAGGAAGCCACTCTTCCATTTATTTCTAGAACTACAAGCCTAATATTTATTGTATGTTTACCATGTGCCAATAGGTATTATGTTTTGTATACATTATCTTATTTCATCCTTCTCACAAATCTTTCCTACCTGACATCCTTGTGTTTTCTTATTAAGTACTCACAACTCTGTGAAGGAGCCCTGGAGTCAGGAAGAATTCAATGATTTGTAAGCAGACAGGATAGATGTGGTGTGGTGTTTGAATGTGATAGCAGAGAAAGGTACAGAGAATCAACAATAATAAGTCCATTCTTGTAAGTGAAGCATCACAAGAATGGAAAAATAGGCAGCACCTGTGGCTCAACAGAGTAGGGCGCTGGGGCCCCATATGGCAGAGGTGGTGGGTTCAAACCCAGACCCAGCCAAAAATTGCAAAAAAAAAAAAAAAAAAAAAAAAAACACCAAAAACTAAAAGAATGGAAAAATAAACACCACATCTACTCACTATTAAATTGGAACTTATCAATCAACACTGATATGCAAATAAGGGAGTAACACTCACTGCAAATCAAGCAGGTAGGATGGTAGAGGAGGGCATAGAAATATTCACACCTAACGGATATAATGTACAATATCTGGGTAATGGGGCAGTGCCCATTGCTCAGTAGGTAGTTTGTCGACCACATATACCCAGGCTGGTGGGTTCAAACCCAGCCCAGGCCAGCTAAACAACAATGACAACTGCAACCAAAAAATAGCTGGGCATTGTGGCAGATGCCTGTAGTTCCAGCTACTTGGGAGGCTGAGGCAAGAGAATCGTTTAAGCCCAAGAGTTTGAGGTTGCTGTGAGCTATGATGCCACTGCACTCTATTGAGGGGGCCATAGTGAGACTCTGACTCAAAAAAAAAAGAAAAGAAAAGAAAAAAGAATATCTGCATGATGGGCACACTTACAACTTTGACTTAAGTAGTACAAGCAATTTATGTAACCAAAACCTTTGTACTCCCATAATATTCTGAAATTCTGAAAAAATAGCAAGTCCAAAGTAAAGAGTGACAGGATGGAAAGATGGTAGTTTGAACAAGGGAATAGGCAAACAGCTTCTCTTTTAACAACGTGCATTTAAGAAGTAACCACACACGCAGGGAAGGTGTCTAAATATAAAAACAAAGATCTTGAGGGTGAGCTTGCAATTATGACAATGAAAAAATTGGACTATTTTCTGTTTCTAATGTCCAACTTGGAAAACTGGGCAGTGTTCTAGACCCTAAAAGAACTCTTGAATAAGACTAAGAGTTGTAAAATGAAATATATGTATATTCTCATAGTCACCTCCAGTTTTCTTTCATATGACTTGAGTTTTAAATTAATATTGTCTTCAGATGCAATCCATGTGGGTTTTAATAATTTTCATGCCATTTTTTATCTCTTTATAAGAGAGGTTCAAGAATGATTCATTTCTGCACTAGTTAATATCAAGTCTTTCTCAGAAATAGTCAAAATATAAATAAAAGTTCTGCAGAAGTAAACCAGGAGCAAAAGCTGGGCTACACCAGGATTTGAGGTAAGCATCAATCCTTTCACAAGTGTTCTAACCTACTAAGCAATCTTAATAGAAGGAACACGGCCCTAGAAATCATGAGGTTTGCCAAACTCTTCATACTTCCATCAACAATTACTTAGCATGTATTTCTGAGCATCTTCTACAGTCAGTAATCTGTGGAAGTCTCTATAGGGATACAGAAATAAATGAGCATGAACTTGGACAAAAACTACAACAAGGAGGGCATGAGTAAACACTGCAAGAAGCAAAAAGCATGAAGACGTCAGAGGAAGGGGAGATTGTCCAATGGAAGGTCTTAGGCAGTAGGTGGAATTTGAAATTGGTCTTGGATGGGTCAGTTGGTGTGGGGAGGAGTGGGGGTGGTTAGATCTAGTAGAATGGTTAACATCCCATTTTGATGGAAGTGGAGATTATGGCTGTTGGTTCCTGTTGACAGATGTGATGTTATAAACTTGCTGGGATGCTTTCTAAAGAGAGTTGTTAGGGATTGAGTAGAGGAGGGATTTCCTTTGCTATTACCCAGTTGTGTGAGATGATCCAGACCAGCTTCATGTCTCTTCCTCCCCACACTCCCCCTCTCTACTCTGGCTCTCATCCAGGAAAGGCTTATAGAGGCCTCAGTACCACGGGTCTCCCTCACCGTCTGGTTTGGCCAATGAGGTGACTTGCAGGAGATCCAAGGGAAGCAGGTGGGGGCTGTGGGGAACTTATTTTCCAGGCTCCCTTCCCATGGGGTTATCTTGGGCCGCTGCAAGGTCTACTCAGGAACTTCACAACTTCCCTCAGTCTTTGGGTCCCCATGACTTTTGCTTGTCTTCTGGTTGGGCACAGGGGTGGAACAACCCAGCTTGAATATTGCTCTATTCTTATTCCCAACACCCTGCCACCTTTGTAACTTTGTGCTTTTTATTAAATGTTTTTCAAGTTACCCTATAGGGGTGTGCTCTCTACTCCTTGCTGAGGACTCTATCAGACCTGAGGGAGAGAAGCATTGGGCATCTGCTCACTTCAGTCTCCAAGGCTCTGTGTATGCTATGGGACCCCACATGCTTGTTGGAAGGATATTTGCACATCTGACACAAATTATTCCAATCAGATATTTTCGTGTGGAGTCTGTATTGAGAAATTCTCCATATGGGCTAGAGAGGAGGTGAACTCGGCAACTGTGGAGCGCCAAGGCTACCTGCTGACTGGACTGAGAAGCAGAGGACATTGGTCTATAGAGAAATTCACTTACTGAAGTTGTCTGGGTTCTCAATGGCTTTGCAGTCCTTGGTTCTAGTTTCTTCTGGGGACCAGGTAAATTCTTATGCTCAGGCCCCATGAAGTATCTCTGTTTTCTTATAATAAACATCACACACACACAATTTTTTTGTTGGCTTCAGCACATTCAAGTTGTCTTATGTCATTTGCAGTAAAGAGTCTTAACTAATAGAAGACTCAATCCCTGTACTCCCAGTTGCCCCTTCTAGAGTAGTATGTGTGTCAGGCTTCACACAGCTTACCTTGTTTAATCCTCCCAACTACATTGAAAAGTAGTTTTCTTGTGACTCAGATCTTTCTTGGCTAAAAGTTTCTTCCAAAAACTTTCTCTATAAGTGTCTCTCAAATGTTTGTAGGTGTTCCCAAAGGGACGTCTCATAGGTTCTCATAAAATGGTGTCAGCCTCAGGCACCACACAATCTGTTATGTTCTTCTTCCTCATTAATGACTTCACTCACAGATGTCATTGCACACCATGAAAATAACAATAGCATCATCCAAGGTGCCACTGGAGATGCTCCAAAATGTTCTGGTCCTCAGGGTGCTCAAGCATCCCTGAGGGAGCACGTCTCCCTCTCCTTCTGTGTTAGTACTTCATGGTAGCCAGAGGCTCATCAAGGCTCCTGATGAGGTCTGTGAGCTAACGGAGAACTTTCCACCTAGTAGTGCAGGGCCTGCTAGTGTGCCATGGAGGTTACAGGGTGCCAGGAGATTGATCCCTCAGCACTGGGGGTACCCTGAGAGGGACTGGGTAACTAGAGCCCTAACATTGCCATCTGGTCTTGAGCAGTCTTATTTCACCAACCTCAGTGTGGCCTACAAATTCCATCATTTTCTATAAATACCATGTCGTGAAAAAGCTCAGGGATCTTCTGATCCACACAAACCACCATGTGCCAACCAATCTGGGCCAGATAACAAAAGGCATTCTGCCATTACTTGTACACATGTCTTTTTCTGTTTTCTGACCTCTCTTATAAGAAAATAAAACATGCATGCAAATGAATGGAGGCTGACTGCGGGGTGTGTATGTATACACGTCTGTGTTAGTAGGGAATAAGAAAGGTGATGTCTGGGTGTGTTTCATGACCCAGCCCACAGTGACTCTATTAAACATGTATCATCCCACTCTTTCCTATGAGGCTCCAGTCTTCCAGAGGTAAGCCACCTCCCTGAGGTCACATTCTAAATGACAGAACTGTAATTCCACCCAGGCCTGTCTGGCTCCAGACACACAAGCCTGATTCCTCACTCACTATGCTATGTCCCTTCTTTCCAGCATTTCATTGATTGGGGTCTTTAGGGTCTGATGTAATGTTTGAGGCAAGGACACGCCAATAGATGACATGGCAGGAATGCTGGGGGCCTGACCTTGGGTCAGCCCTGAGCTCCTCACTGGGCTGGCCAGCATGGTCTGAGAGCAGCACATGAAGTCTGGAGCCTTTCTCCCTGATCCTCCATCCTTCCTCTCTCACAGGTGTCAGAAGCACACTGTGGTCAAAAGACTCACTGCTTTTGCTTTCTCATCTCCTTGTCACTCACAGGCATCATCCCCAATAAATCTTTTGCACTCCTAACTCTCTCTCCTGGTGACCGTTCCCTGACACAAGCTCCCTGAGAGGAGAGGCCGTGCCACAGCGATCTCTTCATCCCCTGCAGCACCTGGTACAATACTTTGCACACAGGTCTCTTGATTTTATTTGGATGAACACACAGTTTTACATGGTGACAACTGAGCCATTTCGATGTCTTCCTATACTAGTTCTGGGGAAACAAAAGGCCCAGAATGATACAGACCAAGGGTGGCTTTAGAGCATCAGCTGCACCCATGCCTTTTGTTTAAATGAGGGTTCTGGGTTCCACTCTGAGCTCCCCACTCATCGGCACGGGGGAGGGCCAGGGTGCTCCATTTCCAGTGAGCACACACAGCAGACCATCCTGGAGAAGCACAGCTTTGGAGAAGACTCTGCTGCCACAAAGTTCTCCCCTTTCTCCCACTGCCACACTCAGGAGGTGTTCCCAGGAATCTGGGAGATTCTTGACACATTCTAGGATTTTTCTATTTTCTGGTAAGTTCTAGTCTGAATTTTGTAATAAATAGGGCCCCAGGGTAGTGTATAAAGGTTGCATTAAACCTGGAAGAGATATAAATTGGCAGTATTGCCAGCTGGCACCTGGATGTTGGCTGGGATTATGAAAGGTAAGCAGTGAGTGTCACTGTACAATGTGCATTGCCACGTGTGAGTCATTATAGAGGTGGTAGTTTGGTTTAGCCTAGCCCTGCCCCTTTGTTACACCAGCAACAGAGTCTGCCTCGGGTACTCACGGAGATCACTTTCTGACTCCTCCAAGTGCACTTTCTTTTCTTTTCTTTCTTTTTTTTTTTTTTTGAGCAAAGTCTGTCACCTTCTGTAGAGTGCAGTGGCATCATAGTTTGCAGCAACCTCAAACTCTTGGGCTCAAGTGATTCTCTTGCCTCAGCCTCCCAAGTAGCTGGGACTATACGTGCCTACCACAATGCCTGGCTCTTTTTAGAGACAGTGTCTCACTCTTTTTCAGGCTGGTCTTGAACCCATGAGTTCAGGCAATCCACCTGCCTTGGCCTCCCAAAGTACTAGGATTACAGATGTGAGCCCAAGTGCACTTTTTTATAAGGTCCCACTGCCTCTTGAACCTCCTTCTACAACAGTTCAGTTTCATTTAAATTCTTCATTTTATGTGTCTTTTTTTCAGGCATTAGTCTAAAAATTCTTTGGAAGTGGAATCCATTGCTTTTGATCTATTTATTTCAATGCTTACTTCAATATCCAGAATGTGGTGAGCTTTAAAAATGGGATGGATGGACAGACAGAAAGAATGAAAGTGGGAGAACGTCAAGATGAACACAAGGTAACAGCCACCTCCCTGAGGCTGTTTCATTTCACTCTCCTTCCCACACCCAATCCAATATCGCATTAACTTGAAAACAAATAATTATGTCACAGAAATATCTATATGTATACATCCATTCTTAGTGATTCCAACTGATTTAAGTATACTTTAAATGGATTGAAAATGTTTATTATAAGAATACTTAAAAAGATTAGAGTGAAAAGTCTTTTCTAGTCAAGTGGAAAAAAATTAGGTTGTAAGGAGTGTTGATGCAGTGGGCTTTGGAATCAGACTGAGGTTAAAGATTCCATTTGGTTACTTATTGGTTGTGTAGCACCAGTTTCTTCATCTGTAAAATGGTATAAATAATATTTACATCTTAACATTTGTGAAAACCATAGCTATGTGCCTGGCACATAGTAAGGGATCAACACATAGCTATTACTTTCATCTTCTCTGGCCAAAATGTAATAGAATCCTATGAGAGATCAACCCCATGTTGTCATTTTAAGAACAAATTTTAAATGCAAAGATATAGGCTAGATGCTCAGTAAGTACTTGTTAGATGAATGAGAAAATTGTTTCATTGCTTCTGGCTTATTCCAAGTTCTAATTTTAGTTCCCTTTGGTGTTAGGAAATGAATTTAAAAGCATAGCAACAGGACTCAAAAGATTAAAATTTTTCTATCCAGAAATCTTGATTTAAATCTTCAGTGTTTGACTTTTGAGAAGAGTGCAAATGTTGGCATTATCTTCTTTATTAGCAATTTGTAAGGAACTGAGATCTCACACAGCTGTGCGCAGCTCAAAGATGTACCAAGCAAAGAATAAATTTCCTGCCCACACAAACTTGAAGCAAAAAACCTCAAGCTGTCTCTTATTATTCTGACAGCTCAAGCAAGGTTTTATTTTTCTCATAAAGAAACTTGACAAAATCATAAGAATTATCCACTATGTAGAATTTTCACCGTATTAGACTGTTCAAACTGAATTTATATATATTAGGATAGACAAAAGACTCAGAGTTTTGCTGATCTCACACTAGCAATTCAGCAAATAAGAATTCCTTTTATAAGCATCAAGTTGACTAGTGTTATGACCTGGATAGGGGCCTGCTCACACCCCTCTCCAAAATACATTCCAGCAGATCTAACTACTTCATACTCAACACATGTTGCATGCTCACAACTGAGGTCCGGTTCAAAATGGGTCAGGCCTCTGGAAACCCTTTTTCCAGCAATGGAAAAAGAAACTCAATAGAAGTAGTTCTGCTTGTAATTCCATTCAATGAAATCCATTAGTACAGAACACTGAAAGAGGGCTGCAGAAATCTAGTGCTCTAAGTAAAACCAAGTATCAGGCAAAAATCAAGGAAACTCCTCTATTAGGCATGAATTATGTGAGAGGCACTTAACATTGGTATGTATTTATGTACTTATTTTATTTATATCCCGGCTCTAAAACGAGTATAAAGCTGCTTATAAGAAAACATATGGGGGCTTGACACCCATAGCTCAGTGGTTACTTCACCAGTCACATGGACCGAGGCTGACGGGTATGAACCCGACCTGCCAAACAAAAATGACAACTACAACAAAAAATATAGCCGAGCGTTGTGGCGGGCACCTGTAGTCCCAGCTACTTGGGAGGCTGAGGCAAGAGAATCGCTTAAGCCCAAGAGTTTGGGGTTGCTGTGAGCTGTGACACCACAGCACTATCGAGGGAGACAGAGAGACTCTGTCTCAAAAAAAAAAAAAAAGAAGGAAAACATATGGGATGAAGGTGAAGTCAGAGGAAGGTGGTATATATTGTACACAAGTCCCAGTCCACTTGCTAGCAGTGGGTTGCAGACTGAGGTTGGAAATTCTTACCAGCCAATGTGTGATCCCCTTATGTGCAGTTCAGAGTGTCCAAAAGATAAAAACAAACATCCTTCTGAGACACACAGCAATTTGTAGGATTGACAACCAAAGGAGGTATGTTCCCCCTATGAGTTTATGAAGTGTGAGGAATTTAGCATATTAAGAGTATGATATGCAACAATTTAAATATACTTAAATATGCCATGATTGTTTCTGATTCATTCTTCAGGATATACACAAAGAAAAATAGCAGAATAGGAATCAAATTACTGCCTGATTAATAGAGTCTCAACCACTCACTATTTTCCCAATCCTAGATAAAAGCCAACTTTGGCTGAAGAAGAAGTGAGTTCCCCCATCTGTCTCCGGAAATGCACATATGGGTAAGTGTGTCATGAAAGGGGATTGGGTCCTTCAAGTTTTCTGAGTTTGCTTGCCTGCACTACCTCGAGCAGTGGGAGATAGAACAGGGCATAACTGACCTGGGAAGTAGGGTGATGTTAGCTGCATGAGGGAACATAACAAGTCTAGCAGCATTAAACAATTATAGTCTCTTCTTATTCTCTCTCGTAGTTCTGAGGGTTGACTGGGCTCAGCCGGGTGGCTCTCTCTCTTCTCGCAGAGTTGCAGTCAGACAGTGACTGGGCCTGGAGTTACCTCAAAAGCTTCTTTACACACATGTTGGGGGCTTGGTGCTGGTCATCATTTGGGACAGCAGCAGGACTGGAGGCTGGGGTACCAAAGCAGTGTCCTCTATACATTGGACTTTCTTACGGCATCATAATGGATTCTGAAAGTAAATGTTGCAACAGTTTGAGAGACACACAGAGGAGAGAGAGAGAGATAGAACAGGCGGAAGCTCTGTATTTTAAAATAAGCTTTATTTGGGAATAATTTTAGATTTACAGAAAAGTTATGAGGAAAGTACAGAGTATCTGTACCAACTGTCACCCAATTTCCCCTAATGCTACCATCTTCCTTACTGTGGTACATTTGTCAAAACTATGAAACCAACATTGGTTCATAAATACTAAACTCCAGACTTTACTAGGATTTCACCAGATTTTCCATTAATGTTCCTTTTTTTGTTTCCACAATCCAGTGAGGATCCCACATTGCATTTTTCTCATACCTCTGTAGTCTTTTCTGGTTATGACTACTTCTCCATCTTCTTTTTCATGAGATTGAAAATTTTGAGGAATACTAGTCAGTCATTTTGAAGAAGGCCCCTCACATTGGATTTGCACAGTGTTTTTCTTATGATAATATGGAGGAAATAGGTTTTTGAAAAGATGCCCACTGGGGTGAAGCATCCTTCTCACCACATCACATCTGGGGGGTATGTAATATCTATGCACCATCACTGGTGTTAACTTTGATCACTTAGTTAAAAGGTAATGTTTGCTGTGTTTCTCCCCAATACAATTGCTATTTTCATCCATTTCCATATTCTATTCTTAGGAAGCAAGTCACAAAGTCTAACTCCCACTTAAAAGGGAGGCTAAACTGTACCACTTGGAGCAGGTAGAATCTACTTTTGTTATCTGGGTTTCTTCTGTGTGGAAGACTTGTCTCTCCTCCCCCCTTTATTTATATCACTGTGGATTCTTATATATTTATTTTATGCTTTGGTTATAATACAATATTATATTATTTTGTGGCTCAAACTGTTTCAGCTTTTGGCTTTGGGGGTTCCTTTGGTTTGGCCACATAGACCCATTTACATGTCCCCATTCTTTACTTTTTAAGCCTCCTTACATTCTGGTCAAGGTGCTCCAGGTTCCCCTGTGCCTTTCCTACCCTATTCCTGAAATCGATCATTTCTATGAGGAGCCCTGGCTTCTTTTATTAGAGAATGGTACGGCATTGGCTTGTATGGCTCCTCCTTACCACACAGTGTCTCTGCTGGATGAGAGCATCACAAAGGTCCACCCAAGTTCAAGGGAGAAGGGAGGGACAGACTGTACTTTTTAATTGAGCAATGGAAAGGCCACATCTTAAGAGTCTCAGATAGGAGATATTGTTGTGGATATCTGGGTAAAGCAACTGTCACAGGAGGTCAGAATATCTCAAGGAGAGGGTGGAATTTGAGCTAAGGCTTAGAGGAGGTGAGGAAGTAATCCACATGGCTCTCTGTGGAAGAAGTAGTTAATGCAAATCAAAACCATATTGAGATATCACCTAACCCCAGTGAGAATGGCTTTTATCAAAAAGTCCCAAAACAATAGATGCTGACATAGATACAGAGAGAAAAGAACACTTACAAACTGTTGGTGGAGCTACAAACTAGTACAGCCTGTATGGAAAGTAGTATAGAGATTTCTCAAAGAACTAAAAGTAGACTTCCCATTTGATCCAGCAATCTCACTCCTGGCTATCTACCCAAAGGGAAAAAACTCACTTTATTAAAAAAACACTTGCACTTGAATGTCTATTGCAGCACAATTTATAATCAAAAAGAAGTGGAATATGTCTCAGCTCCTGTAGCACAGTGGTTATGGCACCAGCTACACAGACCAAGGCTGGCAGGTTTGAACCCGGTCTAGGCCAGCTAAACAACAATGACAACTATAACAACAACAAAAAAATAACTAGGCCTTGTGGCGGGCACCTGTAGTCCCAGCTACTTGGGAGGCTGAGGCAAGAGAATCGCTTAAGCCCAAGAGTTGGAGGTTGCTGTGAGCTATGATGTCACAGCACTCTACCTAGGGTGACTAAGTGAGACTCTGTCTCAAAAAAAAAAAAGAAAGAAACCCAAGTTTCCCACCAAGACATTAATGGATTAATAAAATATGATAAATGTATACCATAGAATTCTACTCAGCCATTAAAAAATGAAGTAATTCCTTTTGTGGTGTGAGGTGGATGCAACTGGAGACCATCCTCCTTAGTTAAGTATTGCAAGAAGAGAAAAACAAACACCACATGTGCTCACTATTAAATTGGAACTAACCGAATAGTGCTCATGTGCACAAATAGAAGTAAAACTCAATTTCAATCAAGCAGGTGGAGAAGGGAAGAGGGGGTGGTTGAAATCACACCTAACAGGTACAAGGTACACTATTTGGATGATGGGCACTCTTCAACTTGGTCTCAATCCATGTAATCAAAACATTTGTATTCTGAAATTAAAAAAAAAAAGTTAAGGCCTTAACAGTTGTGAGACCGACTGTACCTGACATTTTTAAGGAACAGCAAAGAGCCCACAGTAGCTAATCAAGAAGTGATGCAGAGTCATAGAAATGAGGGTGGAGCGGTAAAGAGCGGAGGGCAGGTATAGAGGGGCTGGAGGACATTGTGAAGTTGGGGTGCAACCACTGCAAGATACAGTGTGGAAGATTTATGATTCGATTTATATTTTAACTGTATGTTATATTTTTAAATGGTCACTATTGCCACTCTGTTGAGTGTATTAAATCCAAAGCAAGGTCAGTTAATGTGGCTGTGTTTTGCCCTAACCAATTTCAGAGGCCAGTGCCAAGTAGGCAGAGATGGATCCAACCCCCCTCTGATGAAATGACATGGGCAAAGGAGATGAGCATGTAAGGAAGCTGAGCAGGGACAATCATGAGGACAATTTAAGGGGGTGGAGGACAATGAGATATGTGGAGAATCATTGAACTGAGTGTTCGAGTGGATAAAAAGCTGAAGAGTGTCACAAATGATGGTTAATTCTTACACTCAGTGATCCTGCCCACTAGCAAAATTCAGCTTTGTGAATATACCAGATAACCAGTGCCTATTCCCTTGAGCCGGAAAACTTCCTTAAAAAACAAACCAACAACAAAGACCAAAAACGAACAAGCAAACAAAAAGAACAGAAGAAGGCAGGGGTGAGACCTGAAAGCTATCAGTGGTCAAACATCAAACATGGAACCAGAGTCTTTATTGTAAATATATGCCACAAATCCATTAGGTAAGAAGTCGAGCATGGGATAAAAATCTCAACCTCGGGAATCAGCCTGGAGTGTAAATTCTAGTTCACGAGCTGTGTGATCTGTGTTGACTATATGACCTTAGTTAGTGTTTATACTGTGTCTCAGTTTCCTCATCTGGAAAAAAGCAATAAAAGTAGTTCACTCATAGGTTTTTGTGAGGCTTAATACTGTCGGTAAACTGCTTAGCACAGCTACAGCAAGCCACATACTCATAAAATTCTGGGAACAACATTTCCATGTTAGATACATGTGATCTTCCTGGCTGAGCCGTGTCATATTGCCAGTAGCTGTGAATATGTTATTTTTCAAATAACCGTTTCCTTCAATTTTGAAAGCATTACATACTTGCTGCACAAAATCTTTCAATTTTATGTTCTGTTCTGTTTAAACTCTTTAAATAGTTTATAATTAGAAAACAAAATTTTAGAAAAATCCGAGAAGGAATTCTGGGTAAATCAGTTTGTGAAGTAAAGGGTTCTTTTAAGTATTTTTACTCTTTATCTTTGAAGGTAGTTTTGTAGGTAGATTCTTTTAAGTCATAAAATATGTTTAGTCTGTTTTGAGAGAGTAAAGGTGTGACTTTTCAATATTGCTCTAAGTTGTTTGCTGACATCTCCTAGGTGCTCAGTGCTCATTCATCCATTCATTCATTCATTCATCAAATAATTACTGAGCTCCAGCCAGGTCTGAAACTAGGAGCTCTGCCTCTGAGGGGGGCGTCCTCATCCAGAGAACTGTTTCCCATCCCTTGGTCATTCCCGTGCCTCCTTCCCCAGGTGGCCACGTCTGTGTGCCATTTGCACTCACATTTGCCCTGGAGAGAATGCAGTGTGAACAAAGGGATACAGTCTCCACTCTCAAGGGTCTGGTGGGGTAGAAAGGCAATCAAAGAATCCCACCGTAACAGTCTGGGTTTTCGTTTGCACAAGACAGAAACTAACTGTCTACCTCTGGAAGAGGCAGTTTCAGAAGGCTGCTATTACCAACAGAAACCATCACACTTAGAAAATGGAGCATTTCTAAGGAGGTCAAAGCCTGGTCAGAGCATTCCTGCTGCCCTTGCTGAATCCTGCCACTGAAATCATGGCCACCATGGCACACTGATGTCCATCATGCTATTGCCACATGGCTCTATGAGCCCTAAGTGGCTCTTTAAGGTACTTGCTCTATCCTCATCAAAAAGGAAGAGCATCCAAAGGGCTGAGCTCCTTCCTTCTGCCCATAGCCTTGCTGTTGGGTCCAGGAGGTCCGTATCTGACTTTTTTTTTTTTTTTTTTTGTGCTGGGAGGTAGGAAATGCTGGGCAACCCATCAAACAGATACACTTACCATCCACAACATATACAAAGGAAAAAACCGTAGTGAATTTTAAGTGTTTCAAATGGGCACTGGTATAGGGAGAGAAGTTCAGCTCACCTGTAACAGAAGCACACAGTACTCCGGTGCTCCCGCCCTCTCTAGGGTGTGGCCAGCAGGGCTCTGCCCCTGAGGGAGGTATCTTCCTCTAGGGCACCTTCTCACATACCTCGGTTATCCCCGTGGTCCCTTCCCCAGGTGGCCATGTTCATGCACCATTTGCACTCACGTTTACTGCTACTCTCTGTACTTATATACATCTACTTTATGTATCTCTCCTGTAATGAAAAACTAGTCCCTTTGCCATAAATAGAAAGTAAAGTAAGAACAAACACAGAAAAGGAGGTTCTGAGCCTAGAGCCCACTCTCAGCAAGTATTGCTGGGTATTGTAAACATGATGACACCACTCAGACGTGTTAACCTTGACCTTATTAGGAAAACAAAGAAGAAACTTTGTGTTTTAGTGCTCTCTGGACTCCATTTAAAATTAACTTTCTTTTTTTTTTGCAGTCATATCACCATTATACCATGCTCCATGCTTTGGATGATAAAAACTATGAAGAATGTGGGTTTAAAAACGAACAAGACTTGTGCTTGAATTTCTGCTCTCCACTTAGCAGCTCTGCAATTTAAAGCACATTATGTAATTTTCCTGAGCTTCATTATACCCATATTTACCCTTAAAATGTGGCTGTCGCACCTAAGAAAGAAAATTTTTACTTTTATTTTGATTTATTTTTAAAAACAGATACATGGTTCAGTTACTAGGAAACAACTCTTAGTATATATGGAACAATTTGTGACTCTACCTTTTCAGCTGTTAATTTTATGAAAATTAAATCACTGAACATGTATTTCCAATGGAAAATTAGTGTCTGATTGAGACATGTTCTAAGTGTAAAATAAATCCCAGCTTTTAATATTTAGTTAAAAAAATATAAAATCTCTTTTAATAAATTTTCTATTGATTGCATGTCAAAACTTTAGTGTTTTGGATATGCTGGACTACATATATTATTAAAGTTAATTTCATGTGTTTCTTTTTGTTTTTTTAATGCAGCTACTAGAAAATTAAAAATTACTTATGTGGCTCAAAGGTCTGTCTGTTCTGTCAAAGGCCTTCCTCCTATCTAAATTTGGGGTGATCTCTGGCTGCAAAGAGGAAGTGAGGTGGTGGAAAGAGACAAGGTTTCTTCCTTTCCTGCAGGAGGTTGTGGCAAAAAGCCAACATTCATAGCAAGTTCTTAGGCTCACAGACTATTTCTTGTGTGGTGGGTTATTTCCAATACATTCCAAGGTAGATTCTCCTTTTTGGAGAGGCAAAGAAAAAAAAAAAAGCAACTCCCCTCCCCGCCCCCCCGCCAGCCACCCAATACGTCAGCAGTCCAGAGTGAATGGTTTAAAGCTGGCTGTCTCTCATAAGACATTCACTTTTCAAGAGTTAAGGGTCATGGCAAATGGCCTCCCCAACCCCACCTCCTCAGTGACATCAAGGCAAGTTAATTAAAACAGTGTGGGTTCCTCAGCAGTTCCAAAGGAGGTTGAGAGTTTAAGGAAGAGCAGTAAGGGAGACATCTGCAAATTTGACAGCCACCAAGACATTTGCAAAGGAAGTATGCAGAAATGAAAGGTAGTTTTCTCATATCATACATTATATTATGGTAACCTTGCTTCCCAACTCTTATAAACCAACTCAGTCAAATATTTACATGTATAATCAGAACTGGCAGCAAATTCAAAGAAAACTAGTAAGGCCAGCAGAAGTTGTGCCTGTATCAGAGGCTTTGAGACTCCAGGTCTCAATTAACCTTTCCAAATAGGAACTGACAGCCTGACGGAAATGTGCTTGTGTGTCGGGGAGTCTAAAATGTCTTTGAATAATGTTTGACTACAAAGTAAACAGCCTGAATGGAAAATACTCAATCAGATGCTGCCTCCACATTCCATGAATCTGAGTACACAGTAAAGTGTACTGTATGGTTAAAAGACATGAATGAAGAAATCATGAAACAATTTGAATTCAGTGATGATCCAAGCTTCAGTCGTGTTAACATAAGACAGAATTGTTTTTTTCTACATGTGTTAGATCTTGACATGCGGTTGTACAGCCTGTGTTCAAGACTTAAGGTCAGAGACACACGTATTTATCTCTAAGCCTTTTTGTTTTTTCTGTCACCGAATCAACCCATGAGACAATATTTGCTCAGTATATTATTCACTTCAGAGAATGCCCTTTTGGTAATCAAATGTTTTTTGTATATATTATTATTATTATTACACAGAATAGTACACTATTTATCATTTAGATTGAGGATTTATTTTACTTTAGATGGAAGCAAAAGGAAACTGAGCTTAGCAAATTCACAGCCTATCAAGATTGTAAATGCTATTATAGAAAACAACTCATTAGAAGCATACATTATAAGTGAATGTTTCATTGTCAGTTTCCAAGTATCTTAGTATCCAACACAGATATTCTCATCTGAATGCCTTTATGTACCTAAAATACAATACCACATCTAAAAGAATCTAGTTAATCAGATAAGTCTTTCTCATTAGCCTGTTTTAAAGAGATTTCTAGTATATTTTGAACAGCTGTGATTCAATAAATCTTAAAGGGTAGTTAATTCAGTACTCCTGCTTTCCTGATCAGCTTGGAGATCACGAAGAAAGTATCATCGTCTCTCCCGCTCCTTTACGCTAGTTGTTGTCTCTGGACTATCTCAATCTCTCTGGGCTGGCAAAGTTACATCCATCTCTCGATTTCTTGCCCAGGGGCTTTCTCTAATATTTTTTAGCCCTGGGTTCCCATGCTTGTTGGAGTTAATTTTCCAAGAACATATCCTGTTTGGCATCATCATTACACGTTATCTGTTATTATAATTGTTCCTGTGTCAGTCTCTGATACTGAGGACTGTGTCTTCTTCATCTTGGTACTCCTGCTGCCTAGCATAGTCTCTGCACAGGGCAGACTCACAGGGAAGGTTGCTGGAACAGGATTGCCAGCAGGCTATTAGTGTAACAAGACTTCCTGCTGTTAATATGACGCTGCTGTGCTCTGGGCTGCTCTCCCACTGCTGCTCCCCTCGGGTCTTCCATCCTTGCCCCCTGCGACTACTACCTTTGGAAGTGCCTCCTAATGTAGCCTACTTCATCTCCCTTTCTGAGAGAGAGATGGCTACTGACGGAGAGATGGCTTATTTATGTCTTTCTTTCCACTTATGAGGGTCCCACGAAGAGTAGGTGAGGCTACTGGTTATATTGCTGTGTCACTTTACAGTCCTCTTGGGAGGCAAGTAGACTTTATTGTATAGTTGCTGGAGCAACACAGCTTTTTACACTCTCTTCTTCCTTCCCAGGGATGGCCTCGTCGTGAACCTGGATCCTTCACTCTTTCCCCTCAGCTGGCCCAGTCACTGAGATTGATGGGGCATGCTTTACATTTTCATCAGACAGATTTTTTTTTTCTTTTAGTTGACCCTGTCCCTCCTCCCAATTTGGATTGTAGTGGGCCATTCCTAAATCCATGAGTCTTGCTTTTACATATCTGAAACCCCAACTGGTACAGTTCTTAAGGTTTGGATAGATATGAATGGTGGTACTAACATAGAGAACAAAAGTTTCTAAATACATAGAAATCTAAATATATAGATTTTAAGATTTTAAGATGATTTTAAAGATTTTAAGATTTTAAGATGATTTCACCAAGATTTTAAATCTGGCTGATGAGATTAAGGGTAGTTTTCCTCATTATTATATACTTTGCCAATTTAATAATGAGCATGGATTAGTCTCATAACTGGACATAAAAACCCAAAGATATATATATTTGGGAATAATTCATAACAAATATAACTCCCATATATAACTTTCATAAATGTGTGTTCCATGCAAAACTGTTTCCAATTGAATGATAAAAGCAATATTTCAAAAGGGAAAATGTAAAAAGTTGTTTTCTTAATAAAGCTACCAGCAATAATTCTTTTTACTATCTTCAAATGAACTCCATCAGTTACATGGTAAGTCTCAAAAGTGCTTTGTATTTTTATACACAGTAATAAAGCCTCATCTATTTAGCACAGACTTGACCGTGAATTACCCATGTCATCTGCTTTCCAACTCATTTGGGCAGTTTCCCTTTCCAGAAATCAGAGAAGGGAAGAAAAATAACAAAAATAAAATGATTTAATTCAGTCATTTGTTATTTGCACTAAGTAAAGTTTTGGAGAAGACTGAAATTTTATATAAATAATAAGGAAACCTGTTATTCCAGGGTTTTCCAGTTTAACAGCCAAAGCCTTTTCCTGATACCAAATCAAATCTACGGCCTACAACAGCCTTCAGATGTATGTTTCAAAGTTGTATGGCTTCAGTGGACAAGTACTACCCCAGCTCTCCAATCTTGAGAGAAGGAACCCATTAATACAAAACTTAATACTTTTCAAATGGTCCCTTAAAATTTGCAAAAAAACACTGTGGCAAAATCAAAGCTTATTAAACTAAAAAGTTTCTTGAAATGGTCAGGAAGTTATAAAACTCTACTTCTAGAAAGCAATGAGTTGCATGTGTGTTTTGTAGAAGGAAGAGGCATTGGAGGGTTTGTATACTCAAAGACAATTCATTCAACTAGCTTTTATTACTTAAAAAGTAAGACAAGGCTAGGTGTGGTGGCTCACAGGGTTTGTATACTCAAAGACAATTCATTTAACTAGCTTTTATTACTTAAAAATTGAGACAAGGCTAGGTGTGGTGACTCACACCTATAATCCTAGCACTTTGGAAGGTCAATGTGGAAGCATCAGTTCCAGACAAGCTTGCACAATATAGACACTCCCATATCTGTGAAAAGTAAAAAAAAAAAAAAAAAAAAAAAATTAGCCAGGTGTAGTGGCACTTGTAGTCCCAGCTACTTGGAAGGGTGAAGCAGGAGGATCACTTGAGCCCAGGAATCTGATGGTGCGGTGAGCTATGATGATGTCCCTACTCTGTAGCCCAGGCAACAGAGTGAGAGTGCCTCAAATCAATAAAAATTAATTTAAGACAAAAATGTAAAATTTCTAAAAGCCTAAAAGAGTGGACAAGTCTCTATCTAGCTGAGAAACTCTGTCCCCAGATAGCACCTTGGCCAAGCAAGTCATGGTCTCCCATGGGTCTTAACTCATCTCTACCAGGGAAAGTATTATCTGATCTGAAGTGCCAGTTCTTTACAGCTCTAAAATTTTGTGAGACATTTACAGGTTCCACACAAATGCCTATGGGGACAGGCAGGGAACATCGGAGTGAAGATGACCAGCGTGAG
This sequence comes from Arctocebus calabarensis, assembly GCA_963573935.1. NCBI lineage: Eukaryota > Metazoa > Chordata > Mammalia > Primates > Lorisidae > Arctocebus > Arctocebus calabarensis. The sequence continues at coordinate 26,843 of CAUYON010020395.1, forward strand.
AAGTTTTCTTTAAAGTGAATCCTTATCAGTGTTTCACTGATTTCACATTTGTCAGCAACAAAAATATTTCTCTTCCTTCCTGGTTTTCCTATGAGAGAAACATTAACAAATGGTCACCAATACTGGCACATGACAGTGCTGAGGAGACAACAGGGAGTGGTGGGCACACAGCAAACTGGAGAGGGTAGGAAAGCCACTAAGCCATTGTCCCCAGTGTGGGAATGAGACCTCATGTCACCATATGCCAAAAAATGTGCATGTTTTTAGTGAAATCTAATTTTCAATGTAGATAATCAATGAAAAATATACATATTTTTCTTTTTACAAGTGAGCAGTTTATTAAGAATTAAACAAAGGTATGATGTGATACAGTACAAGCAAGACACTCAAGATAGGTATAATAGTACTACTCACACAAAAACTTGAATTTCTCCTCAAAAAAAAATCACAAGACAAAAGAGAAAACAAGGGGCTGGTGCTCTTAAAGCACAACCATCTGTATAACTAAGAGACAGTGGCTTCAAAGGCCCAAGTATTTGTTCAAAATGCACACACAAATACACACCATTCAAAGTCCTTTAATAGCAATGAAAGATGCATTTCAATACTTTCACTATGTATCAACTAAAAAGAAATCTAAAATTAGTTCCAGGGCTTGCCCAATTCATTTGATTAAAAACTAATTTTGTGCTCAGAAACAAATATCTGAAGCCTAGTTTAAGCTGCCTTAATGGGGATCTGTGAATCTCAGTGACAGTTCATAGGTCTCTCATAAGGGTGTTCCACTTAGTTCCCCGAAATCCCCTGTATTAGTTGAGTTTCACAAAAGTACTAATAATCTCTTTGATCACAACCACTCCAGGCCATGAAAGCGGAGTATTTTCATGACACCTTTTCTAGGGTTGATAACCATAATAATTTCCGGTCACATGTGGAAGATAGCTAAGACGAATGGATAGCAAATACCTACCCAATATACGTATAGCCAGAATGCAGTCTTTCATGAAATGATAAAAATCCTAGAAGAAAGTGTGGGCAAATCTCTTGAGGATGTCGGCCTGGGGAAAGATTTTATGAAGAAGACTTCCATGGCAATTGCAACAACAACAAAAACAGACAAATGGGACTTAAACTGAAAAGCTTCTGCACAACTAAGGAGACAACAACCAAAGCAAACAGATGACCTTCAGAATGGGAAAGGATATTTGCATATTACAATTCTGATAAAGGGTTGATAACTAGAATCTACAGAGAACACAAACTGATTAACAAAAAAAGAGCAAACAATGCTATCTATCACTGGGCAAGAGACATGAACAGAACATTCTCTGAGGAAGACAGATGAATGGCTAACAAACGTGAAAAAATGCTCATTATCACTAATTATCCAAGAAATGTGAATCAAAACCACCATGAGGGCAGCTCCTGTGGCTCAGCGAGCAGGGTGCCGGCCCCACATACCGAAGGTGGCGGGTTCAAGCCCGGCCTCGGCCAAACTGCAAAACAAAAAAATAGCCGGGCGCTGTGGCGGTCGCCTGTAGTCCCAGCTACTAGGGAGGCTGAGACAAGAGAATCGCTTAAGCCCAAGAGCTGGAGGTTGCTGTGAGCAGTGTGACGCCACGGCACTCTACCCAGGGCGATAAAGTGAGACTCTGTCTCTACAAAAAAAAAAACAAAAAAAAAACCACTTTGAGATACCATCTAACTCCAGTAAGAGTGCAAACAACATTTCTTAGCAACAAGTCCTGAATGATATTAAAATATGATAAACTTCACACAGGGAAACTATAATAATAATAAAAAGTCTCCTGGTAGAGACAATGGATCCAACGGTCTTTATACCTCCAGTTGTTGCAAGGTACTCAGTAATTCTGGTTTAATAGTCTTTTTTTTTATTTATGAACACAAGATCTCATATTCAATTGCAAAATACAGACTCATTCTAACTTTGTGCTGGTTTCAAGGAACAGGACTTTAAGAATGTTTCTTAATATCTCATGGACTCATGCTTCCTGTTATTTGTGAAATGTTTTAGACTTGTTATAATTCAATTTTTTTTAACATCCTGAGTTTGTCTTGAAATGTAGGCTTTTAATAAATATAATCCTATCTCTGGTTAGAAATGTTGAAAACCTTATGTGTTGATAAACTTTAGCTGTGCTCATCTTAAGTAAAACTAGACAGAAGACACAATTGCCATGATGTCTGTTTTTTCTCTCTGTCTCTCTGATCCATTCTCTGTCCAGAAGCTGGACCAATAATTATTGAATGTGAGAAAAGTCATTATTCTCATTAAAACACCGCAATGATGTTTTTTTGTGCACTGGACTGACTCATGACCAAGCACGGAATCTGGGAATCTGGTCCTTTTACTTTCCCAACATTAACTCATGGTGTAAATTGAAATCTGGACTAAAGCTGAAAATGAAATGAAGACTAACTTCACAAACTCAAAGCTTTCCTGGGAAGAAGGATAACTTCTTGTTATCAAGAAGGATAACTTCTTGTTGCAAAAACATCCAGAACTGAAAAATAGGTTACTCAGCTAGCTTTCGTCAGGGGAGATGTTCTCTTTGTCAGAACTCTGGGTTATTTAACTGAATTCATCAAAATGTTTATTCTTGAGGTTCATTTCAAACCTTCAGCTCACTGCTTCCACTAACCCTAATTTTTTATGTTAAGTAAGAAACTTTGCCCGTGACGTTCAGTCACCTGCGTGGCCTTAATCAGAACCCAACTATCACGGTGTTCAGTGAGTTCTTCTGGTGAGCATATAAAAGTTTGCTATTTAATCTTATTCCATCTATTTAAGATTTATATATTCCTTCTTTTTTCTCCATTGCAGTCTTCTGTCTGTAACCTTTATAAACCTTCATTATTGAAAACAATACTATGTAGACTTGTATTTGCTTAGCCAATTTTTGTTGCTTATTTTTCCTGCACTAAATGTAACTGTCAGGAGTTCAGGGAGAGTTCCAATCTAGTCTCAATAAATATGTCCTGAGTGAATGTGCGAAGAAAGAAAGACACAAACTAAAATAACCAAAGTAGTTGTATCCTTGATACTGAATATAAAGAAAATCGAATTAGGTACAGTCCTTAATTAAATGTTTTCTGGAGGGTCCAATAAAGAAAGTAGCGAGTTTCATTATCTTTTTAGCTTCTGCACATAGGTGCTTCAAATTTAATGCAGACAAGAACAAAAATTCCTGGTGATATGACGACATAAACTTCACATATCACCTGTAATCAGGAAAATATACTGTGAGTAACTTGGGTGATTGGGAAAATGAAGGATATTAGAAACAAGTAACCCAGCATGATGAAGGAGTCTGGCTGAACTCTCATGCTAATCAAGAATTAAAAATAGGCTATGGTTGTGTATCCCTTATCCTAAATGCTCAGGACCAGGAGTGCTTCCAATTTCCGATGGTGTCAAATTTGGGAATCTTTACATATACACAATGAGATTTTTCACAAAATTCATTCATGTTTCACATACACCTTATACATAGGCTGAAGGTAATTTTATTCCATATATTTTAATAATTTTGTACATGGAACAAAATTTGTATCATTGAACCATTAGAAAGCAAAAATGCCACTATTTCAGCCACCCATGTGACCAGTCTGTGGTTATTTGACATTACCGTCATTCCTGACTCAGAATTTACATGTTGCTAATAAGTAATCATTTTCTTACACTTACACATAAGTGCTGGTAAGAAAATATGATATAGTGTGTTGAGGTAGCCATGCAGCCTGGTAGCATCAGGGGAACCCCTGTGTAGTAGGGATTCTGCTCTTAAACCACAATGACAGCCAACAATGGCAGGCTGTCAGTGTCCACCCACCAAAGGCTGTGCTTTGATTAAAAGGTTACTATACCCACCATTTTATTATTGTCATTATTATTATTATTTTTGCACTTTTTGGCCAAGACTGGGTTTGAACCTGCCACCTCTGATATATGGGGCCGGCACCCTACTCCTTTGAACCACAGGCGCCACCATTGGCATTTTATTTTTTCGGTGAAAAGAAACATCATATACAATTGATGGACCAGTAACTGGGTCCCCTGGGGATGAGGAGGCGTTCTTCTGGGTACCTTTCTAGAATATTGCTTCCAGAGTCATCTGCCTCCTTCAAAAATGTTTTTTGTCTTAGGGGTCCTTCTTTGTCTTTATAAACTGACATGATTTCTTGTTGTTACCAACTCAGGCTGCTCTTTTCCTTTAATAAATCTGTCACACACTCTCGCTATGTCCTCTCCCGGCACCTTCCCTGCCATGTGAGCACAGGTCACCTTCCTCACCACGCAGGCACGGGACACGTTTTCCATCTCAGAGCATTTAGGTTGTGAATTCAGGATGTGCAACCTGTAACTGAAGATTAAATGCTGAGCGAAAAAAATGGTGCTGCCAAGTATAGAACCTAGTCCAGCAGACACACGGTGAAGCTCTTGGGGATGAGTTTGAAGGACGGGTTACAGATCTGCATTCTCTCTGTCCCACGTCAGGGAAGTGAAGTCTATGACGTCAAGTGGATAGTGATATGTGGGTAGCTTGGCACTGGGCTATTAGTTATTTACTATTGCATAAAAAATTCCAAAATTTAGTAGCTTATAACAGAAAATTCTTATTATTAGTCTGCACAAGTTGGACAAGTCAGGATTTCAGGAGTGACACAGCTTGATGTTTCAGTTGTTTTTTGGGGGGTTGAGGTGGGGGTGTCTCTCCTAATATCTGAAAGGTCTGCATAAAGGTTCTAATCAGGCTGTAAGATCTTCCAAGATATATGTAAATAGGTATTCATTCTCATATGATCTAATAGAAGTTGGGGGTATGGGTAGGAGGGGGCGGGCACAGAGGAGGTGGGAGGTCACGGTGTATAGCACACCTCTTGGGGGCGGGACATAGTTATAAGAGAGACTTTATCTAACAAATGCAATCAGTGTAACCTAATTCTTTGTACCCTCAATGAATCCCAAACAATAAAAAAGAAAAGAAAAGTTATTGGAATCGTGACTGAGGCAGAACAGAATTGAGAGGCTTTTCTAGCTGTTCTCCAGAATCACCAGCCTTCTGACAAATAAAGCTTGTTTGGACCTGAAAAAAAAAAAATGTTTGCATATGCATATACAAATATGCAGACACATATATTATTTGATCAGCAGTTTGTTGGAAATGTCTTAGTTTATATCAAGCTTCTAAATAGTTTATCAACTCCCTAAGCTGAAGGAGGAGCTGGTGATGAAGAGAGCTCCTTTTTCCAATTGCAGGAGTAGTTTGTAGGATTTGCCAAGAAAAGACACAGGGGCAACAACTCCAGTTCTCAGGAACTTTGAATCCTAAGAGAAAGTTTCAGATGCCACAGGAACCAGAGGGTGCTTCTGTGAATATTGTCCTGTGGTCACGCACCAAATGTGTGTGACCTCACAGCACAGGTGATCCAGCCTCATGAATTTTGAAATATATTGCTTCACATGTTTTGTTTGAGTTTCAGTTTGTTTAAGGAAGAAGAATAAATCCGATCTTTATTATTTCACTTGGCCAGAACCAAAAATTTACCATATAGATGTGATTGACCAGAGGGTTTTTACAAATTATTTTTATATCTATTTCTTTTGAGACAGAGTCTCAGTCTGTGGCCCTGGCTACAATATGGTGGCATCATCCTAGCTCACTACAACCTCCAACTTCTATGCTCAAGAGATCCTGGACACAAGTGCTTACCAAAAATCCCTGCTGAGTTTTCTAATTTTAGTACAGATGGGGTCTCTCTCTTGTTCTTGCTGGTCTAGAATTCCTGACCTCAGGCAATCCTCCTGCCTCAGCCTCCCAGAGTGCTGGGATTACAGGCTTGGGCCACTGCACAGGATCCAACCAGAGTCTGTAAATGCTGCTTGAATAACTATAAGACGAAAAATTATTTTACCTTTTTAAATCAACTTGTATTTACATTTTTTACTTTGTGAATTCTTTTCCTTTGCCACTTTTGTTTTTAGCCATCATTACTTGCACTTTTGTTATTGCTAACAAAAGCAAACAATGTAAACCTTGCCACTTTTAAACATTTTGGTTCTGAATATGCAAGTTAAATAATGGACATACTGAAGCCTGAGTTGCTTAGTTATCCAACAGCTGGATAACAAGGCAATGATCTGTAGTGGACTTTACTGCATTTCAGCAAGATATGACCTTTGTTGTGTTAAGTCCCCGAGACTTTTGGTGCTGGGGTTTTCCCTGCTTTAGTTCAATTACTAACAGCTGAACTTTTTCAGAATCTCGATGCATGCACATTTGTGTGCGTGTGTTGTGTATATGAATGCATAATTTCAGTAGAAAAAAATATGTATCACATCTGAACTAGAGTGTAATGAAGTTGGCATATTTATTTATTTATTTATTTTTTATACTTTCATTTTATTGCCCTTGGTCCAGTGCCAAGGTGTCACAGCTCACAGCAACCTCCAACTCCTGGGCTTAGGCGATTCTCTTGTCTCAGCCTTCCGAGTAGCTGAGAATCTCAGCAACTGCCACAACGCCCTGCTACTTTTTTATTGCAGTTTGGTTGGGGCTGGGTTCAAACCCGCCGCCCTCAATATATGGGGCTGGCGCCCTACCCACTGAGCCACACGTGCTGCCTGAAGTTGGTCTATTTAAAGATTATGCTTTGTATAAGAAAGTGCATTCGTCGCGGGCTAAACATCTCATGTCATATGAATTAAAAGGAAAAATAAGAAGGAAACAGGAGAGAGATTTTAGTCATAGCTTAAATCAAACTTTTGAGCTGAGAGTTTACAACTCATTTATGTGAGAATGATATGTAAAATAGTATTGATAAATGTTTGTGCAAAAATAATTCATGAGTTGTGCCTAGACAATGTCATAACATACAAGTCTTGCATGCCGTGTAAGAGAGAGGCTGAAGTACAAAGGTCCTTTTATGTTAAGCAAAGCACAATATGACTATGGGTGTAATTATCACATCCCCCCCCCCCGCCATTACTGTTCCATGTCTGCTTTTATAAATTCTTTCATGATTTTTAGAAAGAAAGTTTCGTTGCTTTTAAAATTAACATAGAGATCAAGAAGTGTTAAATAGTTATGTTTTCAATTAACACCACGTACACATGTCTAGACCCAAATAAAATGATAGTAAGAGATGATCATCAAGACCTGGAATTTATATTTTTTAAAGTAGCTCTTCAAGGGCTGGGTGCCGTGGCTCATGCCTGTAATCCTGGCACTTTGGGAGGCTGAAGCTGGTGGATTGCCTGAGCTCACAGTTTTGAGAACAGCCTGAGCTAGAGCGAGACCCCATCTCTAAAAATAGCCAGGCGTTGTGGCAGGTGCCTGGAGTCCCAGCTACTTGGGAGGCTGAGGCAAGAGAATCATTTAAGCTCAAGAGTTTGAGGTTGCTGTGAGCTGTGATGCCACAGCACTCTACCCAGGGCAACAGAATGAGACTCTGTATCCCAAATACATACAGCTAAAGGACAAAGTGAGGCTCTGTCTCCATAAATAAATAAATAAAGTAGCTCTTCAATCACCAAAGACTTGATTTCACTCTTATGTTTAAAAGTATATTATGCTTTACAACTATAGTCATTACACTTCAGAGAAATTCTGGACATGTATTAGTTTCATAATAGTAAAGTGAGGTGGAGGCCATGTTCACCAGTTTGATGTAAACACTCCAAATTGTTTATAAAATCAGTACATTATAGCCCATAAATGCATTAATGTTCATAGTTATGATTTAATTTTTAAAAATCCTGGACATGTTACTCTGTCATGGACTTGAACAATCTGAATTTACTCTGGGACTGTGGAGTCACCCTTCCTCTTCCCCAATAGCTTCTTTATTTTTTTTTGCAGTTTTTGGCCGGGGTTGGGTTTGAACCTGTCACCTCCGGCATATGGGGCTGTCGCCCTACCCCTTTGAGCCACAGGGGCCGCCCCCAATGGCTTCTTTTGAGTTGCTTTTATTTCCAACTCTTTCAGTCACAAGACCTTTGCTTAAGCTGGTGTTGAGCCCTCATTCATATCACCGCAATCCCTAACCTTCCTATTTGGGGCTGGCTGAATTTAAATCTTTTTTTTTTTTTAATTGATCAAAACTAGGTCCTGCTTTATTCTATCATTAAAAAGTAGAGCGCCGTGAATACATAAAACAGTTTTGTTAAAGTTCTACTGATCTCATATTTTCTGAATATAATTTTATTTTAATTTGAGGATCATATTTATAAATGAAATTTATAGTGTGCTTCTATGATTACATATCAGCTCAGTGATAATTGTAATACTAACATAGCAGAATAACTTTTAACTTAAGCTTCATGGTAATCCTGAATATTTAAAAATATACTCACTATACATATTTGAAAAATAGTGTATTTTAGAAGTCTTCCATAAATACTCAAACTAACATAGGTGGATCTATGCATAGTCTACCATAGATATAACTTAAAAAAATTCAAATACAGGCTGGGTGGGGGATCACACCTATAATCCTAGCACTCTGGGAGACTGAACTGAGTGGATTGCCTGAACTCAGGAGTTTGAGACCAGCCTGAGCCAGGGAAAGACCCTATCTCCAAAAAACAGCTAGTCGCTGTGGCAGAGACTTGTAGTCTCAGCTACTCGGGAGGCCAAGACATGTGAATGGCTTGAGCCCAAGAATTAAAGGTTGCTGTGAGCTATGAAGCCAGGGCACTGTACTGAAGGTGACAAAGTAAGACTCTGTCTCCAAAAAAAAAAAAAAATTTAAAAAATCAAATATATAAGTATTAATATAAGTAACTTATTTGTTTTATAAGGGTTTGGATTTTTTTGTCTTTTTTGCAGGGGGGGGCTCTCCTTCCATGGAGAAAGGTCAGCTACCATAAATATTTTATCACTAAAAACATGGCAACTACTATAGTAACCAACACATGGCATGAGGTAAGTTTAACAAAGGACCATTGTGTTTCTTTAAGTAGCAAATCTGTTTTTTAATTTTTTATTTATTTTTGAGGCAGAGTCTTACCGTGTCACCCTGGGCAGAGTGCTCTGGTGGCGTCACAGCTCACAGCAACCTCAAACTCCTGAGCTCAAGTGATCCTCTTGCCTCAACGTCCGAAGTAGCTGCTACCTGCCACCATGCCTGGCCAGATTTTCCATTTTTAGTAGAGATGGGGGGAGGGGAGGTCTTACTCTTGCTCAGGCTGGTCTCGATTTCCTGAGGTCAAGTAATCCTCCTGCTCGGCCTCCCAGAGTCCTGAATTTTAGGTGTGAGCCACTGCACTTGGCCAAGCAAGTTCTTGTAAAACAACCTAAAAAAAAAAAAAAAAAGATGTTGTAAATTTTATCTTTGTGACACTAAAAGAACATTTAAACTGTGTTGTGTTTTCTTATACATATTGGGTTATTTTGCCAAATTAGTTTTTTAAATAAGTTTAAAAGTTCTTTGTAGATTTTGGCATTTTAAATGAACACAAAATCATTAATCTTTTAGATGCATCTAACTGTGTCAAGCAGAACTCGATATAGAAAACACACAGGTTATTTTAAATCGAAAGTAGCTTCTCCCAGAGTCCTTTCCAGCAGGATTCTCTCAAAATGACCCCAAACAAACAAGTGCCAGTCGTCTTAGCCACCTTGTTACCTGAGCCTGCCATGATGACTATTCTGAGGAAAGACGTGCCTGAAGAAAAAAGTTCTACTATTATTGCTTCCTTTAATGCCCAGGGAATTAGAGAATAGACACGCAAAGCTGCAATCCAGGAATTAATTAGTCAGATTAAGCAACTGCCAGTGGTCGTGGAAAGTAGACATAGAAGTGTTGCCCCCCAAAGCCTCTTGTTTCCCACACCTTGTATTCCTAAAGCAAAAACTATTATCAGCAAGAAAATGGTCATTCTTCATTTTCAAACTTGATGTAAAGGGGACCATAATTTTCATTCAGAACTTGCTGCAGAGTTCAGAGAAATACTGTTATGTAGTTTTTAATTGTTTTTCAAGTAGTCACAGTATAGAATAGAGGTAGAACAAGATAATCAATAATAATACACCTGCACCTGGTAATGTCCATCCATACATTCTATTTCTGCTTAAAACTCACAAACTGCAACAATAGCAACAAACATAAATTTGATATATGCTGTCTCTGAAATCAAAGAGTCTGGCCAAGCATTGTGTTACTTCAATGTCACGGCTTCATTGAACACAACTTCTGAATAGTGTGTTTCACGGAAAGGGGTATTTTTCAACTTCTGAGTAGTTGTGTTTCACGGTAAAGGGTATTTTTCAACATGTTATTTCAAAAATTTCACTGAAGTGGCAGTACTGAAATTTCTTATTGATTTCTTTCTTACTCTCTGCTATGAACATATGTTTCCAGACATCCTGTGACATGCTAATTTCTGCACATGATTATTTCAAACCAAAAGAGTTGGGACAGCCCCAGAGAGCGGTGTGAGAGGCACATTCATTCCCATGAAGTAAAAAAAGTTTCGTTTGAAAGGAAAAGGCACTATCCAGATTGGCTATTTAAATTAAATCTGACTATTATATATAGCATATCGCAATAAAGTCACGCCAGGAACAATAGCTTTAATTAAAGTTAATATCTGATTAAGTTTATAATATTCTATAAAACCCACCCACCTGCTAAACAAGTTAACCATATGTATTAAATAATAACATGAGAGGAATTGCATCACCGTGACTGTTAAGACTTTGGTAATTCTTCCAGAAATTTGGCATTTCTTTTAGCCTGTGCATATGTTTGGAGAGGTGTCACAGAGTGATTTAGCTGCCTCTTGTGCCATGACAACTCTTACATAATGGGGAAGGAAATTAACGCAGAAATTTCACCAGGATGCCCATGCAAACCAGGCATTCGAGAACTAAGAGAATAATCATCAGATGGTTCTTCAGAATCACTGAGCTCACTGTGAAGTGGGTTTTAAATAAAAATCTATTTACAATTTTATTTCTAGAACAGCAGCGTAAGATTCTTCCTGGTGAAACAGCCACGACAAGTAAAAAATGTTAGAAAATAGTCACATACAGTCTCTGAAAATTGTCCTAAAGTTGGAAAACGAACAAAGAAACAGTCAGGAAAATATGTCTGAATCTTGCTGTTCAGCCTTGACCTACTCTCTCTCCCCTTCCCCTACTCAGCGTGAGGCAAGCTCCACTCTGGCCAAGTGTGGCCAGAAGCACGGGGCCTATCTCTCTCACCCAGTCTAGGACTCTGCCATCTTGTTAGGAGGAACAGCAGACTTCCCACATTTTTCACCCACTTCAGCTACATGTTGCAGAGGTTAAATTCCAGGTGAGGTGGCCAAGAGATCGGGGGCTATCTTCTTCCACCCCGATATCAGGTGCAGTTGACCCCAAAATAACTGTAACCCTAACCCCAAATTCTGGAACCTCATCCACCTTGTCCTGAACTCGTCCACAAAAAATTATTCTGTGTTAGAAAAAGGAAGATAAGAAGACTAATGGCTAATGCCCTAAATAGCTCAGAAATCTATGTGTCACTCTAAAAGGAATGTGTCACTGTCTCCACTTTCAGATTTGCAACAGTGACTCAGAGATTTGTTTTTCAGGGAAGGAGGGAGGGAGACGATGGGAAAAGAGAGCACAAAGGTAAAGTTTGCTAAATGTAGAGTATAAGGGTTTGAACACAATAACTAAGAAAATGCCATGAAGGCTAAGTTAACCAGTTCGGTGAAAATATTCCAGACTGTATATGGAACCAGCACTTGGTACCCCATGTTTGCATTATTGTACACAGCTATGATTTAATAAAATAAAAAATAAAAAAATAAAAAAGGATCACCTCCCCCCAAAACTGGCTTTATTAGGAACGGAAGGTGGAGAAGTTTCAGCATAAGTGCACTTTCAAAAGCAGTGGAGAGCTTGTTGGCAAGTAATTAGACAGACTCGTAGCTCCCTGACAGCAACAAGCTAAACCACAGCTCAGCGGTTTTCCTGAGAGAACCAGGAAAAGAAACAGTTAGGAAAAGCACACTTGGGCTTAAAAAAGTCCCTGAAAAGAGACTCAAATTTAAAGCAATCATATTATAAAGCAATTTATGCCCTTGGAGTTGTCAAAAACAGGAGAGCAATCAATTAGTAAAACCCAGCACCTAGGTGTGATACCAACAGATGCAGACATGTTAAAAGGGAGATCATAGAAAAAAAATCAGAGAGAGAGCTTCCAAAATCACTGTCATTCCAAGGTACAGCATATTAACTTTCTAGACCGGTTGTATAACATTGCAACAAACGAATATATTGAACAATAAAATAGATTATCTCAACCATTTTAGGGGTCAAAATTACAAAATAGGCTTCACCAGGATAAAATCAAGTGTTGACAGGGCTGTGTTCGCTCCTCTCCTAAAGGCTCTGGGTCAACCTGTTTCCGTGCTGTTTAAAGCATCTGAAGCTTTCAACATTCTTAACTCATGGCTCCTCCCTCTATCTTCAAAACCATCCAGGCTGGGGAAGTTGTCACATTTTACCTTTTTGATTTACCTTTGCCTCAGTATTTCGAGGATGAGAACCACTGCGATTGCACCAAGCCCCCCTGAGCGGTTCAGAACCCTCTCCCTGTCCGAAGGCAGCTCATTAGCAACCTTAGTTCTGTCTGCAGCCTACACTCCCCTTCGCCATACAAGGTAACATATTCACAGGTTCCAGGGATTCAGAACAATGATTCTCCACCACATTGACACTGAGCCCCTAAAGGGTGACACCAGAGGCTTCAAAATGTGAGAGAAAGAGACTTTACCAAAATAGTTCAGCCACGCCACTAAACAAATAAACCAGAGAACAGTCCCCTTAAGGCATGAAGGAGGAATCAGTTCCACAATTTCTGTAACATGTAATCCAAACTGTCTAGTTGCAAACAACAAAGCTATAAGCTACACCAAGAGACAGGAAAGTGTGGCAGAAAATAATAACAGAAAAAGGGCAAACGATAAAAGTGCGTTTGATGGGGCCCAGGTATTGGATTTACACAGACTAAGGCTTCATAGTAGCATTTATGAATATGTTCAAAGAACTAAAGGAAAGTGTGCTGACAGAGGTAAAGGAAGGCTTGAAGGCAATGTCTCCTCAAGCAGAGAACAGAGCCCCCCAAAATGTGAGTCGCCATTATGCACACCACGTAAAAGCAATAGGAATAATGGAAGATGGGAGAGTGAAAGGAGCATAAAAATATTCAAAGAAATAATAGCTGAAAATTTCCCAAATTTAATGGAAAAATAGATACAGGAAGCTCAATGATGTTCAAGAAGGATATGTCCATGCAAAGAGATCTACATTTAGACATGTCATGCTGAAAAACAAAGATACAGAGAAAATATGAAAAGCAGTAAAAGAATAATGAATCAACATGTATAAAGGAAGCCTTGATTTAAAATGAAATTGCATAAAATATCGGGTATTGAATATTGGGTATTGAATAGAAGCAATTAGAATGTAGCACATTCACTGAAGTAGCTGAAGAAGGGAGTAAGTGGGAGTAAAGTTGTGTTAGAGAGTAAACAGAATGTAATGGTTACTTGAATTTACAAAAATAAATGAAGAATGCCATAAATAATAATACATAATAGGGTTAAAAAACAAATTTCAAAAATGTATACATGCTATCCTTTCTTCTCTTAACTTTGTAAAAATACAAAAAAAAAATACCTAAATTACCCTATTTGATTAATAAATGCTATATGCCTACATCAAACTATCATATGTACACTATAAATATATGCAAATATTAAGTGCCCACAATAATTAAAATATAAATAAAGGAGAGAACTACCCATAATCCCATTACTCTAACCTTTTTTCTTCTCTGCTGTACACTGGAAGAATAAGAATTGTCTCGGCCCACACATTAAATAAACACTAATGAAAGATGAGCAAAAAAAAGTTCCACACATACTTTTTTCAATATCTGACACCACAGATAAATACAACAGTCCTTAAATAATCTGCATGAGGCCCTTGGGGTGCAGGTTGGACACATCTACAACATTAAATACATAAAATTATATAAATTAATAAATATATAATATGTATTATTGGGTTTGTGACATTTATAAATGTAATGTGTACAACTATAATAACACAAAAAAGGGGAAAAGAGAATATAACTGTAATTATTATGACTCACTAGAATTAAATTAATACATATTTAAGGTAGATACTGATAAATTAAAATGTATATGGTAATTCTATAGCAACCCCTCAGAGAATAGCTTAAAAATACAGTGAGAACATTATCAAAGGAGTTAAAATGATATTTACTTATTGAAAGGGGAGGATATAGGAATAAAAAAGGCATGGCACGTCTACAAAACAAAAAGTAAAGTAGTGGCAGATACAAATCCAATTCTAAATGTAAATGAATTAAACACTCCATTCAAAAGGTAGAGATTTTTCACATAGGATTAAATAATAGGATCCTACTATATGCTGTCCATAGGAGCTAAATTTGAATCTTTTGATTCAAAGATACAAATACCATAGATTAAAGCAAAGATAGAAAATATTATATTTTGCAAACAGCAACCATAGAAAGCTAGAATGTCTATACTACTATCAAGTATGAAGGAAAATTGAGATGGGGGACATTTTTAAACAATAAAAGTGTTAATTCATTAGAAAAATATAATGACTATAAACATATAACACCTAACAGAGCACCAAAACACAGGAAACAAAAACTGAGAAACTATTTGATAATAATAGTTGGAGATTTCAACACTCAAGTTTCAGTAATGGACCAAACTAAGAGGATCAACAAATATGTCAATGTTAGTAACCATTTGGGTCCAATCTACAGTGTTACATTTGGCTCTTATCTATCACTACTAGAATTTATTTTTTTAGTGTTCTGATGTTATTAATAATAGCTAGTAATTCTCATCACCGATCAGTTTCTGGATTTGTTCACTAAGGCGTTAGGGGGTCTGACTCTAGTTTAGGTCTGGACCTGGGAACCGTGGTAAGAATAGGCCAGGACGTGACATGTTTTCTTTTTCATAATGACTAGGTTAAATAGTTATCAGGTTTTCATGCAAGATAGTATTGCTTTTAACAGACCGAGAAACAGGAGATGCTTCTATGTTCAAGCTGTGTAAATACAATTTACCCAGATGTCTTCACTACATTTGTCTAGGTCTCAGTCTTTCCTAACAAATACTACAAATTTTAGTTGCACATCCAGAAAGGTTGCACATTCAATATTTATTATAATTCAGTACCTGCCACACCAGATCTCATTATTTGTTTTTGTTCTTTTTCAGAAAGATTTTTAAATCTTCTTTCAGAAGATTTTAAAGATGTAAGATCTCATACAGCAGTCATTAAAAAAAATCTGGTTCTCCGAATATGACTTAAGAATAATGCCCATAACATTATTTTCTTTGTTTTATCAAGTTCTGTCAGAAGCAGTTATCATATCCCAATTCTTGTATAAAATATAGCATTATCCTGAGATCCACATCAGAAGCCAAAAGACTCTAGCTATCTTAAGTAGGAATGAAATTATAACAGGCAATTTGGTGTTGAAAAAATTAGTGGGAATCTTTAAAGTTGCAAAGTTGTTGTTCTATGAATAACACAAACTAACATAAAATTGCTGCACCAGGGCTTTCAAAGAGATATGCGTAATGCGAGGGAGGGGCAGTTGCTGAGACAATCGCCTCTCACCGGGAAAGGCAGAGAACAGACACTGAAAGGTGGGCAATAACGGGGTGGCCTTGTGTGGCCCCAGTGTCACTCAGCAGACACATCAGCCAGGACTTGCAGGAACGGGACTCCGTTCCAAGTCTCAGAGGAGAGTACATCCAATTGTCAGAAAAATATTAATACCTGCAAGGAATTTGCATGTATTACTATTTGCATCAGTCTATCTATACAAATATACAGAATGGAGTTTAAGTTGAATCTAGAATACTCAAAAGTAATTGGAATGTATGTGTTATAGTAATGCCATTCCCTCATAATTCCTTCAAAATATAGCTGAATTATAGCTTCTGCAGTGGTCATTTATTTTTCTTGAAGGAGATATAATTCGAAGCAATTTCCCTCACAGAATTGGCTCATATACCATATGTATTTATAATTTAAAACGTTGTATTGATTATGCACTCCTGTTTCTCTCTAACAGATACACATAGCATACACTTTATGCAGAATTACGGGTATGATTTAAAATGTCATATAGAAAAATTGTTCTCAATTTTATTTATAATTGTTATTGAATTCATATGTTATGAAAGCAACAACTTATATCTTGCATTTTGAAATTATCAAATCAATTAAACCTATATTAGGAAAATGTGATGGTGTTTGCAGATCATTTAAAGCTATTCTATGCAGCTCTGGTTTAAGATTCTTTGGTATTAGAACAAAACAAGGATGAGAGATCTTCAAGAAGGAAATAAAGAGAAGTGGGGGACTGTTTTGGGTAAGGTCATGGAAGATTCATTTAATGCTTGTTCAGTGCATTATTTCAATAGAACCTGACATATATTTCTATTAAATTCACTAAATGTACAAACCTCATAGTGAGAATGAACAAGTGTAAAGAATTGTAAACATAAATGGTCCAAGAATGGTAATAACAGTCTTGTTCCAAGAGGAAAAAAAATTCTATTACAATAAACTTCTAGGAAAAAAAAAAAACCATGAAAATGTGCTCCTATGATTTAGAACAAATGTCAAAGAAAGTATAATATTCTCTTTTATTTGAAGAAAATAGATTGTAAATTTTTGGTTGTATATTTGGATTTTTAACCACCTCTTCCCTGGACTATGCACCAGAGACACAGGTGAATGAAAGCCTTCCGTAAGCTTTTCATATTTAACCTGAATAGTGAAAACTATTAGAGATTTTTCAGGTAGGATTAAAGAAAAATCCTAGGAAGAATAGATTTCAAAGAAGTTTTTTATTTCCCAGAATTTTTTTAAGAGTTTTAAATATTCAAATGCGTAAGTTGAGAAATACTGTATTGATCAGTGTCATGTATTTGTTTTCTGATTGACATTATTTGCTAACATGATATTATTAGATACTCTACAGACGATACAACAGAGAACTTTGTTAACATAAAAAAGTCATTTGCATTCGTTGGTCATGGCTGATGGAAAAGCATTTGTAAAATTAGCAAATAGATTTATAGTGATTTTGATGTTAAAGCCTTTTTCAATTTATTGCTTACTGTCCTGTTGGACCTATGAAAGCATTTGTAGAAAACGAAATATGTTGAATTTGTGTCATGAGTAGTAGGTGGTATGTCCTTCTCAAAGCCAATGACTTTAAAGGGAAAAAAATCATTAAGAGGATTTTTAATCAGAGATTAATGGATATCTCAGTTTTTCAATGTACTTCCTAATCATGAGAAAATTACTACACAAAATTTCATTTTGTTTCAGTAGTAGGATTTGCCATTTCCTAGGTTACATCAGGAAATTCTTATTTCTTGGATACAACAGTTTTAATAATTTGATTATCTTACGTAAAAGAGAACAAAATTTAATACAGAAATTACAGAAGCAATGCTTTCTGTTCCTCATATATCTGTATTCCCTTCTGTTATGAGTGCCCTACTATTTTTGGCACATGAACAAAAATATTTCATTTCTATAGCCCTTTAATCTTGAAAATGGAGTTTCAAAACATGTAGCAGCTGAAAGCTTCCCTGTGCAGCCTCATACATAATCACATAATCCATTGACAGAGACACACAGTAGAACTGAAATGACATTTTGCAGGGTTAAGTTGGTTTCTGGAAAATGATGAAAATTATAGCTAGTTTTTTTATTACTATTTTGAGTATATAGTTGTATGTGGTTGAAACAAATTTTTTTTATCATTGTGTAATGTAGATTGCTTAGTAACCCAATGAAAGAGATAATAGCATCCTTTTTACTTAGAATAACAAAATATATTTTTCTCCAGATTCATAATGGAATTTGATATTATTTGTTGAAATCCCATAGTTTCTATGCACTCAAATATGTGTCCAAGAGGAGAGAAGCTATTTTTATGTTTCCTTACTTTATTTCATTATTTCCTTCTCTCTCTCTCTTTGACTTTACAATTTATCTTGTAAGATTCATGGCAAAGTAAATTTGCACAAATTTTTAAACAGAATTTTAAAAATATGTGATTATAACTTATACAAAATAATGTAAGACTTCTATATATGTATAAACATGCAGCTATCATATTTGAGCCTTGATTCTCCTTTTTGTTTCCCTACGCCTGGGAGTAACGGCAATTAATCATCTCCTATAAAGTTCTAGAGGTAGTTTACCTGGAAAAGCCAATATATCTATACTGTATGTGTGTATTTATTGATTTTTTTTAGTATATGCAGTTGGTTTATTTTACTCATAAATATATTTTCAAAAGTTTGATATTGTATGTGTGAACATATATTAAAGTATATATAAGTGTATACCTTAATTTAGTTCATGTTTACAAAGACCTCCATATTATAGACAAATTGTGGTAACTACCGACGCATGGATGGAAACTTAAATAACTTTATAATTTTTTTATAGAAAATGCTGAAATAAAGCTTACTTGTGCGTGTGTGTATTTTGCCACACATATAAACTATATATGAATAATTGTGAAGTATCCTAAAATTTCTGATTACTGAGTGTATATTTTCATTTCATAAATTCATATTCTCTCAAAAACATACAAATATTTTTAATTACTTCAATTTTAAAGTTTATCAATATTTTCCATGTTCAAATTTAACACAAAATGTTATAAAAATCAGAATTGCAGAAAATCATAATAAAAATATTCCTATTGTTCTACTATGATATTAAGATTTTCTACGGACATTCAAATAAATATCTGCCTAGGAAATTTGCAGAGAACATGTTTATTGTCATGTAACAGAAACTCACTAAAGTTGACATAAGCTGAGCTCAGTAATTGATCACATAGTTAAGGTCTTTATTGGGTCATGCTGAAGGCCCCAGCCAGGGCAGAGGCTCCATCCACAGACAGGGAAGTTCCCAACTCTTGTTCAGCTTCTGACTTTCGCCCCTGCATGTGGGCTTTGCTGATGGCTTTTGCTGCAGAGCGTTTTTTCTATTTCCTGGAGCAATTAGCAGATATGATTCTAGATATCTCACAAGTTTACAGAAACTGTTGGCATAAATAAAGACTTCTTAAAGAATTGTTCTATCTGAGAAGTCATTTTGGAAAAGATTTCCCTACAGGATGAGGTGCTTAACAAAAAGGGTATCCAGCAAATGAATCCTGAGGATTTGGGTGGGACGAGATCTAATTAAAAAGAAGTGTTAATTTTCTGCTAGGAAATAACTAAATGTGTGCCTTCTATAATTACTTAGTTTTTAATATCAAAAATATAGGAATAGGAGATGCCTGTGACTCAGCAAGTAGGGCGCCGGCCCCATATGCCGAAGGTGGCGGGTTCAAACTCGGCCTCGGCCAAACTGCAAACAAAAAAAATAGCCGGGGGTTGTGGCAGGCGCCTGTAGTCCCAGCTACTTGGGAGGCTGAGGCAAGAGAATCGCCTATGCCCAGGAGCTGGAGGTTGCTGTGAGCTGTGTGACACCAGGGGACTCTACCCAGGGTGATAAAGTGAGACTCTGTCTCTACAGAAAAAAAAAAATGGGAATAATTGTTGGACGTTTTGTTCAATTAACAATATGTTCTTAACACATTTCCATTATAACTTGTCAAGGTAATGGCATGTGGATCCCATCTGGTCGAGAGCCCACTGGGAATGACACGGGGCAATGACAGCAAAGTATACAGGCTGCAACGGAGTCTGAGGACCCCTGGAGAAAGTCGTACACCATCCCACGCCCACTGGCAGACTGGAACAATGCTGCAATTCTTGGCTTCTTTGGAAATCTTGTATTGAGTTTTAACAAACACATATATGCAAAATGCAAAAATGCCAAAAGATAGCCTTAAAAGAGTTCCAAGTCCATGGGAAGATTAAATAGAGTTCCCTTGGCTGGTAAACGGAAACATAGAGTAGGGGTTGCTAACAAATGGCCAATAGCTACAGTGATACCTTGGAATCCAAACTTAGTCTATTCCAGAACCCCGTTCAAGTTCTACATCATTCAAGTTCAAAGACAACTTCCTCCCTTTAAAATAATAGAAACTGGAGTAATCTGCTCCTGTGTCCCACAAACTTGAATTTTCAAAATAATTTTAGTAGTAAATTCACTGGATTTTTAAGGCAAAATATTAACAAATAATAATATTTGAATAAAAATGTAAATTAATGAAATTAAAATTATAAACCCTAATAACACACATAAATATAAAAACCTAAAGAAAAAGAGCCTGTTACATCACAATTGAACAGTTGGTTAGAAACATACCCCCAATATCCCTCAGTGTTCGTGAACTCCTTAAACTCTTTTGTTTTTTTAAGACATTGTCTTACTCTGTCCTCAGTGCCATGGTGTTAAGCTGACAGCAACCTCAAACTCTTGGGCTCAAGGGATCCTCTAGCCTCAGCCTCCCAAGTAGCTAGGACTATAGGCACCTGCCACAACACTGGGTATTATTAGAGAAAGGGGTCTCACTCACTCTTGCTCAGGCTGGTGTCAAACACGTGAGCTCAGGCAATGCGCCCATCTCGGCCTCCCAGAGTGCCAGGATTACAGGCATGAGCCACCAATGCCTGGCCTTTAAACTCCGTTACGAACTTTTCTGCTGCTTATAAGTTAGAAATGGCAGCCTCTTCATGCAGAACAACACTGCGGATCCCAGTTTTTTCCTTAAAGTTCTTGAACTCCTCCTCCTGGCGTTAGACTCCTCCAGCTGAGCACTAGCATCAGGCAGGCCTTTCCCTAAATCATCCTGGAGGCCCTGGGCTTTCTCACCAATTATCTTCTCAGAAATCACATCACCAGCCAGCTGTTGTTCATTAATCAAACTAAGAGGGGTTTTTCCATCTCTTCCTTACATTTCCTCTCCTAGAGGTCAGTGTCCTAACCCCTTTCACCACGTCAGCTGCTTTGA
Organism: Arctocebus calabarensis; assembly: GCA_963573935.1. Taxonomy (NCBI): domain Eukaryota; kingdom Metazoa; phylum Chordata; class Mammalia; order Primates; family Lorisidae; genus Arctocebus; species Arctocebus calabarensis. The sequence goes on from CAUYON010020395.1 coordinate 47,888, forward strand.
TAGCTTCTTTGTTTTTCACAATCGTACCAGCAGTGGAGTTAGGTGTCCAGCACACAGGAGCGAGACCAGCCACGGGTGCACCACGTCCATGCTTAGTGGTAAGATCTCTCCTAACTTCAGCTGGAGCTCCAACAGCTTTCCTCTTACTCTTCTTTCCCTCGCTATACGTTTTAGGACCCAAGACGAATACACTTAGTTGTTATTATATTAGGAAAAAAACACAAAACAGGCACAGAAGTATAAAATTAACAGCAGAAATCACAGGAGATGCTTTCGCTATAACTTCTGACAACGAACTGAAGGACAAAGTGCCTGGGTGGCCGGAGCACTGGGGAAACGTTCACACAAAAACACACCAACATGCTGGGCATTCGGATTCCAAAGCAGTTGTCTAGATTTGGGGCAAAATTTGCTCTAATTTTTCATTAAAATTCCAACTTGTTCAAGTTCTGGGGCATTCAGATTCTGGGGCAATACTGTATTTGGAAAGGGGGAGGAGAAAACCAGTCTCATCCCACAGGGCAAGCAAGCCGCGTTCCCTACTCTACCTGCTAACTCTCAGTTCCAAGGACCCAGCTCCACCTGCCAACTCAGTACCAGGGAAGTTCATCCCGTCAGGGCGCTCTGGGCTCTTGGGCTCTCTTCATCCTCGGTGGCCTTGAGGAGCCCTCAAGGACCCTGCATCTCAGCACTTTCCCTTGGGTACCCCTGGATTGAGGTGCCAGCAGAGACATAAACCTATCTACTTCCCACAATAATTTATATATCTCACATCATCTCATTAACCAGAGTATCTCACTATATAAACATGTCAAAGGAAATGAAAATTCTGTGAAATAACGTAAAGAGGTTTACTCTGAGCCAAATGCGGCTACCAAGGCCTGGAGAGCCACACCCAAGGAGCGTTGAGCTGTCTTGCCATGGTTTGGCTGCGGTTCAGTTCTATCCATTTCAAAGAGACAAGAATTACATATTAGGCATAAATTATGCATATTAGGCATATTAAGGCATAAATCAATGCATGGACAGTGTACATTCGCTAGGCCTGAAAACACAGTGCATCTCAAGGCAGGGAATTACAGACGGAACGTGCGGATTTGGTTTAAGCCTTGTCTTGTATAGCTGTTTATTAGGGCTCTTCATGAGTTACAAGGGACGTCTTCAAGAAGGGAGGGAGGCACGATGAGGCATTCCTGACTCCCTTCTGTGGCAAGGGATATTTCTGTGGTACCCTGGGCCAAAAGGGGTTTCATTCCGTCAACTGGGGGGGAGGGGGCTAAGATTTATTTTAGTTCACAAACGTGACGTATTATTATCCAGTCGTATATGTATTTGGCATTTGAAGTCTTTAAAATTTACACCCTTAGAGATAATGTTTCATACATAGCCATTTTTTCCTAAAATAAACACACAGAAAGAAGAATTGATAGGTCAAAGTTTATGTGTGTTTTTAAGGATTTCTATTTTATCAAATATCTCCGTTTCACTAGACATGTGACAATTTACTCCCTCACTGACACTTAGTACAGTACCTGTTGCCTACCCTTGTACCAACACCATTATTATAGAAAAATCTCTTGATCTTATTGTAATGCATCTTTGGTGATACTTTTGAAGCAACATATTTTTTGACCTTGGAAAACTTGTGTTATTTTTCTCCATATCTAGAGAGGAGATATTTTTCCTGGGCTCCCATTTTTTTTCCTGTGGCTCAATAGCATGTAACCATTTGAACAAACTGTGTGAACGATCAAATAATTGAACTTCATTCCCACCGCATTTCCCAATGTGGTAAAAAATACAGAAATGAACATTGTCACTGCTTTATTATCTGTTAGCGACAAAATTAATTTTACAAGCTTCTTGAATCATTAAACATCTTTGTTTAAATACACAAAAGCAATTAGTTATTCATGTATGCCTTACCGGTCTCAGAGATAACTTTTGTAACAAGGACATAATGAGATTCATCTTCTCTGGTCACCATTTGCTCTTGTTTTATCTGGAGACGTGCTCTTTCAGGCTATCGATTGAACAGCTTGGTACCTGCTACTCAGGTATTGGTCTAGGAAACGGAATGTGAGGCAAAAAGAACATAACACTATTAACGTGATAGAAATATCACTAGACTGATTTAATGATGTTTGGATATTTTTTGAAATATTATTACTCCAAATTCACTGGTAAAAGTAATATAGTAATGCATAGTAAGTAATTTACCCTTGATACACACATATAAAAACATTTACATGAGAGACAATTCACTTTATCTTAAAAAAAAATATTTGATTACTTTTTTTGGTTTTATAGAATCATTGACAAGTAACAATTGTATGTATATATACAATGTGATGCTTTCATTCTCATATACATTGTGGAATGGTTACTGCAATTAAGCTAATTAATTTATATATAACCTCACATAGTTATCTTTTGTTTGGGGTAAGAATAGTTAGGAACTGCTCTCATCACAATTTTCCAGTATACGACTTTAAGTAACTGTAGTAATCATAATCATGTTGTCTATTAATCCTCCAGAACTTACTAACCGTATAGCACCTGTGTAGCCTTTGACTAACCTCCTAGTACCCCTCCCATGAGCTGGATGAATTTGGACTTGACATGCAGGTGAAATGATGCGGTCTTTTCTCTCCATTTGCCTTATTTCTCTTAGCATCATGTTCTCCAGGTTCATACATGTCTCAAATGACAGGACTTCCCTCCTTTTTAAGGAAATCTATTTTAATAATATTTCATATATCTGTATATGTATCTGTACATATACACTATGATTCCTTTGATTCTTTATCTGTTAATGAACACTAAGGTTATTTTCATATCTTGGCTCTTGTAAGCTGCAGTGAACATGGGAATGAAGATATCTCCTTGAGTTGATTTCACTTCCTCCGTATATGTTCCTGGAAGTGATATATATACTGAGGGATCATATAGCAGCTCTACCGTTAATGTTTTGAGTAACCGCCACACTTCTTTCTATAATGGTTATACCATTTTTTATTTTTATAAATGTATGCAGCATAAGTAAGTATAATTTCGTTAGTGCATGGACTGCACAATGGTGAATTCAGGGCTTTTAGGGTATCTATCACCCAGGTATATATATTATGCCCATTATGTAATTTCTCATCATCCCTTCCCCTCCAGTTCCCATATCCTTCTCCGATCATCATCATCCCCACATCATTTCTCCAATAATTATTGATGTTGAGCATTTTTTCATATACTTGTTGACTTTGCATGCCTTCTTTGAAAAAAAATCTATTTATACCCTTTGTTCCCTTTTTTAATGGAATGATTTGGGCTTTTATTTTGCTGTTGTTGTTGTTCTTTGAGTTCCTTGAAAAACTGAACATTTTGTAAGTAAAAATATTTGCTATTGGCCAGGCACTGTGGCTCACACCTATAATCCCAGCACTCTGGGAGGCCGAGGCAGGTGGATTGCCTGAGCTCAGGAGTGTAGACCAGCCTGACTGAGCACAACCCCATCTTTACTAAAAATTGAAAAACTAGTCAGGCATGGTGGTGGGCATCTGTAGTTCCAGCTACTCAGGAGGCTGAGGCAAGTGGATGACTTAAGCCCAAGAGATTAAGGTTGCTGTGAATTATGATGATGCCACAGCACTCTACCCAGTGTGATAGAATGAGACTCTGTCTTCAAAAGAAAGCAAAGCAAAGCAAAGCAAAGCAAAGAAAAAAGAAATGTTCACTATTGGCCTTTTTTTTTTTTTTTTTTTTTTACAATATACAAGATATTTCCCTTTCAACAGTAGCTTCAGAGGATTTTATGAAATGGATTGGACTTCTGTCTGCGTCTGATGAGACTGATAAGTCTCTGATACCATGAACCTCTCTGGGGGCCTTATTTTCCTAATGGAGTCAATTCATTAGAAGCTACTGCTTTATCTTTTGAACATGAATTAGAAGACTTGAGATGAAACATAAACAAAACAAATTTAGAAACGTCGTCATTTGGTCTAAAGGAAGATAGTGCTTTAGAAAGACAGATTTCAGATTGTAGGAGTCCGTCTCTCTAAAATAAAAATCAGCTACATAATACGGTAGCGATTCCTTACAGAATGAAGGAAGTCAAGACTGAGAAAGAGAAAAGCACAGGGTTGGCATTATTCCTTGAATTGAGAAATGTTTATGCAGTTGTGTTCAGTTTGTGAAAATTTACTGAGAATAGACATAATTTTTGTACTTTTGTAAATGTGTATTATCCTTAAATAAGAATTCATTTTAAAAAGTCATGCATCAAAGAGTGATTCTAAATCAACACGACTTCCAAAGCTGCATGTGGTAAAAGGTCATGTGCAGGCACAATCTGCTTAAATTGAACACTAACATCTGAAATAGATGCAGATGCATTCTCAAAAAATTAGGAGCTAATGGTATTCATGAGACCCGTTTATCAGTATGTGATTTGTAAATGTCAACAAAAGCTTGCACAGTTCTCAATTCATTGACTCCAGAAGAAGTGCACTTCAGCCCTTAACTAGTCAACATTTCTGCACTTTGGTTTTCACCAGGTTGATTCTTACTGAAAAAGTTCATTGCACATAAAATGTTGTAACTAAAACCAAACGGAAGGTAAATAAATGGTTATAGATTTCCCCTCTGCAATAAACACAAGAGACTTTAGGAAGAACATTCTGAGCCCTCTCCATGGAAGGATTGGTCTATTTCCCCTTACATATTTCATATTCAGCTAACTAAAAGCATCTCACCATATGCCCAGCCAGAATTATGGCCCAACTGCCAGTATACCAGGTGCTCAGAAAGAGACGGTAGGGGGAATATTTCTCTCACTTACACCCAAGACCTAAAGGAATTAACTGCTCTAACCTGCTCATGTCTGAAAACTCTGTTTTATGCCTGATGTATCTCCCTGAATAATGAGGATAATTTCCCATTGCATCTAAGATTGATCAAAGAAGGAAAGTTACCACTGGAGTTCTTTCAGATTTAACCATGTGTTAAAACTAAAAATTCTGTTTACTGCATTTGCTACAAGTATAGAGGAGATCATGGCAGAGACTGAACCATGTACAGGTCTACTAAACATATTTTTAAAAATATGATTAAAAGTTTAAAATAACAGGGCAAATGATGGATGAGATGCCTACAAATAAACGCAAGCTGTGACTTTTCTGGGCAAACAAGATGTATATATTCCCTATCTATGATCCACAAATTCAATTGCTGTGTTTGTACCCTATATGCCTTGCCCATGTTTACCACAATTAATGTAGTACAGTAGTTAGCAAAAATTATTGGAAAGCAAGATACAATTATAAAAACTTACAAGTTCAACAAAAGTAAGATGCAAGAATCATCGTAGCTCATCAGTGCATTATTTTATAACACTGAATAGAAATGATGTATAACTATTTGCAAAATCATGAATGAAAAACCACTAAATTAAGTGACAAAAATGAGTCATTTAAATATGTCAAGTTACAATCACTGTAAACCAGGAGCTTGGAAGTTTCTAGGTATAGCTCTGGCTCCTGGAATTCACCATGAGTTTGCAACCTATATCCATCTTGAGTTTACAATCTATATCACAATTCCCCTTTGCAATGACTCATTCTAAATTTCATGCTCCCTGGCTAGGCCTTCAGGTGATCGCAATCCCCTCTCGGTTGGCCAACTCATGCCTTCACTCTTAAGGAGGCTGAGCTTTGAGGAGATTTGTGTCTGCTCAGCTGAGGTTGCTCCATTTTCTAACTCATTATCTTTACAGCTACAGAAGCACCAACAGACTCCTCAGTGAATTCTCCAAGCCTCAGACACAGTTTTCGATGCCTTTCTACGTAATAGCAACCCCACCTCTTTGTAATCATGAGGATCCAATTCTTCAACCAGTAGTGTAAATATTTTCTGACCTGTTGATTTTAATTCAAAACATTCAAACCCTCAGGTTCAGATTGACCGTGTTCTCTGATGATGGTGTGACTCTGCTGGGAACCTCTGACCTACAAAGGCTCTGCTTATAGAGAAGCAGAGCAAAATTTCCAACAGTGGATCACTAATAATAGCAAAGAAGGCAATCTTAATTTCATTCTTTGCTTCCTAGACCATGCCTTCTACATATAGAAAACAGAATCATATATTGGCTGTCGTGTTAATATATGGATGCTCCTCATGTTATGATGGGGTGCGTTTCAACTTACAATAATGTCAATTTACAATAGGCTTATCCAGATGAAACCACTGAATCAGTGGAGAAGTGTGCTGACAGAATGCGTATGGATTTTATACTACCAAAGTTGAGGTTGAACTGTGTAAGTTGGTATCCACCTGTATAGCAACACAGAAGACAGCATCCACTGTATTCCTACTAAGTTGGTGACTTCAGTGACAGCATTAAGACCAGATATTTCCAGTTTGGTAGAATCCACATCTCCTCTAGACATTATTACATACACTTCTCTATAAAATGGCTTCTTTGGTCTGAGGCCGTATTCTATGGGATGCCGTGTTAGTCTGTCAATTATTCTCCAAGCTCTTGGATAATGGTGGTTGAAGAAACACCTTGGGCTGGGAAGGACATTCCTATCTGGAGTGAGACATCTTTTCCAGCAAAGAACATTGCGGCCCATACCAGGCTGGAGGAAGTCCAGTGTAGTCACATGGAAAGATGTTGTTTTCTGGGACTTGGTGCTGATGGAAAATTTAATGTAGCCGTTGCTACCTCAGCCTCAGTGAGGAGAAGCACCTGCTGCTGTCTCTGTGAATAGTCTCACCTTTACCAACACAGACACTTACTTTGGTCCCTTGTGCAAAGAATGTTACCTCTGGGCACAGGGCTGGGAAGCATCCACTAGGTACGCTGTGTGGCCATCAGGCTGTCAAGTTGTCCCTCGGCTTTGGACCCTCTCTGCTAGTCCATCTATAGGCCTCCACTGCAGAACCTATTTCCTATGACCTTTTAATTCTGCCCATGTGCATCTTCTGGATTCTGACAAGCCAATTATTTTCTACTACCCAACAACTCATGTATATCCTTATATAAAGCGCTATTGACGCTCTGAGAATCAGGTTTCAGTTTTTTCCCATGAGGCCATAGGTTTAAATTATGGAAGGAAGCGTCATTGTAACCGAGGGAACAGGGCTCTGAACCACTTGCTCCCACAGCTTTCTGGACCCTCTCTAAGAGGTTGGGCCTGATTCTGAAAGTATCATTTCGATCAGCAATGGATTGTTGATGCTTCTGACCCAAATGATGCCTTGGTGAATCTCCATTTGGTGATAAGTAGCTCTGTGCTTATAGTCACTTAATGTCCAATGGCCAGACTTTCAGTCACAATTAGTAAGCACTCAGTAGCTGACAAGGAAAGATTCTCAAATAGTAAATAATTTTATTTTAATGAAGTCTTGACCTTTTTTTAGAACTTAATTCTTGACCTTTTTTAGAACTTATGAGGTTTGAATCATGATTTTACAATCAATTTTTGCCAGGGATTACAGATAGAACCCTTATCAACCATGGACATTTCCTGCAGAATTAAATGTGATCTTGTACCACAGTTTGGACCTATTAAGGAAACCTCAATTTATTCTTGTCTCACTCAAAATTCGCAGACTCTCAATTCACTCAGCATATTTATGGTAACAATATTTTCTAAGTGCACTTTCCTCAAATTCATAGAAACTTATCAGTGGCTATACTTACTAGTTGTCAATGGTGTAAGATACACAGTTTTGACTTTAACTTTATGGAGGTATTTTTGTAAGAAGCGTCCATAGTTTTCCAATAAGGGGCATTGTTACAGGAAGGGTCAAGTGAAAGTTCCTAACTTGTTTTTTGTTGCTAAGATAGAAAATTAGGTGCCAGGTAAATATAACAAAACAATTTCTAAAAGGCCAATATTATACATTTTAAAATGTCATACCAGTGATGTTAGTACCAACTCTGAGTTTCTTGCTGGGTTTTAAATTCTTAAATCTTCTATAAAAAATATTATCAATGTTTACTATCAATAATAATTTTACTTCTGGTACTATATTAGAAAGTATATTAACAGCTTAGTAATAAAAAAATTGACAAAATAGATAAAACATTTATTCTAGAAATACATTTATTAAGTTATCTCAACATTTTATGTAATACAAAAAAATTCCAGGTTGGAGTTAAAGGTAAAAAATAATTGGCATGTGTTTTGGGTTATGCAAAGTGTTAATTTTGTAGGAATTAAAAATCAGAATGCATAATTACATATACAGTCTAATATAAAATATAGAAAATTCACAAATATAGAGTAATATCTGACAGGACAAGTGTCAAAATGCAAACAGGCTATTTTTAGGTAATTTGAATTATGGTAATTTGTTCCTTTCTTTAATGTATTGTCTTTGTTCCATTCTGGTCATAAAATCTTTTTAGAAATAGGCAAAGATATAGTAATAATATATAAACTACAAACGCTTACAAAATATAATGTAATATGATTTAGGAAGACAAGCATAGAATATTTTTGTTAAAATATACTATATTCGGCAAGATGGTGGACGAGTAACAGCTTCCTTGTGGCTAGGCACAGTGAGACTGGGGAGAGAGGACTTCAGGCATCTCTGCCAGGTGGGATTTGCCCAGAAACTTCCCTTTGGGGACACAGGGAGACAGCGTGAGGCTTCTGGACACCCTGAGGAAGGCTAAAGCAGTGGAGATTGGGCAAGTGGTTGCGTCTGTTCATTCGGTCTGATCCGGTCGGCGGCTGTGGGTGGGGCAGCAGTGGGACTGCAGGCTGGAAGGGCCTTGCCTGTAAGCCGATTGGGTTTCTTTTGGACTTGGCACTTGGTTGAACTGCCTTGGGAGAACCTGGG
>CAUYON010020398.1:0-32574 GCA_963573935.1 Arctocebus calabarensis
GCTGCAACCAAAAAATGGCCGGGCGTTGTGGCGGGTGCCTGTAGTCCCAGCTACTTGGGAGGCGGAGGCAGGAGACTCGCTTGAGCCCAGGAATTGGAGGTTGCTGTGAGCTGCAATGCCACGGCACTCTATCCAGGGTGACAGTTTGAGGCTCTGTCTCAAAAAAAAAAAAAAATTCACAATGGGTCCAGAAAGAGGCTGTTGTTGCTGTCAATGATGTCATCATCTCGGGGTTGGGCAGGGAGTTCGGTGGAACTATGATATGACAACTTTGAAAACATCAAATTCTGCTCCAAAAGTGGATCTTAAGTCCTGAGCATTTCCTAGCCACATTTTGGTTGCAGAATTACAGTAGCCACCTCCTCATGTACAGGGGATATGTTCCAAGACCCCCGGTGGATGCCTGAAACCTCAGATAGTACTGAACCTTATGTATACCATTTATTTCCTATACATGCATACCTATGATAAAGTTTAATGTATAAATTAAGCACAGTAAAATATTAACAACAATAATAAGTAGTAATAAAATGAATAATCAGAGCAGTATGCCAACATTACAATGTTTGTACTTTGGGGCCATCATTGAATAAAATAAAAGTGTCATGAACACAGCACTGTGATGCCCCGACAGTCAATCTGGTAACCAAGACTACAGCCACTAGGTGACTAACGGATGGTTCGTGAAGGCAGCTTAGATCTGCAAGGGCAAAAGGAGGAAGACGCGTTCTAGGCAGGGTGGGGGGCAGGATGATCAGAGATTTTGTGTTCCTCAGAATGGCATGTAGTTTAAAACTTACAAATTGTTTATTTCTAGAATTTTTTTATTTACTATTTCAGATCGCAGTTGACTGTGGGTAACTGCAACTCTGGAAAGTGAAACTTTGGAAAATGGGGGACAACTAATATATAATCTATATTAAGTCTAAAAGCAGGACAAGAAGTTACCCCTCTCACAAACCTCTTCCCAAGCATGTTATGATAGATGCTCACTTACAACATGGATCAGCTGCCTGACTTGTCAGATGTCAGGTGGAACGTGCTAGCAGTCTAACAGATCTCATCGATGTTAAAAATTATAAAAGATAATGAGCATTCAGAAAACCGCTTCTTTATTTTTAAAAATCCTAGGCTATACTTAGTGGCAGATTATTTTGAAAGAGAATCGGATGTCTTAGAAGTTGTCATGGCTTCAATGAAGTCCCACCCACCCTGTCCACAGCCCTGAGATGATAATATCAATGACCACAATAGCCTTTTCTTGGGTTCACTGTTAATTTACTGAGCACCTACTCCTGGCTCAAAAGACTCTGCAGTAAGCCAGATGGATGAGGTCCCTGATGTTGTGTAGTTTTATTCTAATAGGGGATACAGTTAGAGAGGCAGCAAAAACGTAATTTTAGGTAGTTGTGAGTACTGGACAGAAAAGAAAAGCATAAAGAGGTAAAGACTGTTTGCATGGAAGGGAGACTACTTTTTTTATCAGAGACCGGTCAACATTATACACAGATAACTGTGCCTGTGTATCTCTGAGCTGCCTACTGTTCCTATAGTCTGGCATGGCTGTTTCATTATCTTCTTTTAATAGATGAGGATAAGGATGTGCAAAGAGGCTTAAACACCTCTCCAGGCTTATACAGCTACCAAATACAGAGCTGGGGTTTGACCCCAGATCTCTGTGGTTCCAAAGTTCAGGCTATTAGGCCTCTTATGACATAACAGCTAAAACTGGGGCCTCCTTTTTGCACAAAAGAGCCACACTGGATGCTCCACGCTGTGGCCTTTACTCTGGTCCCAACCCGGGTGTGTCTTTTTATCCGTCTCTGTACCCAGGACAATTCTCAGGGCACCTTGGAAGGAGGAATTCCCAGGCTATTGTGCCACTTGGAGCTGTGTGCCCTTGGGCTGGCTCTTTGGGCTCTCTGTATCACATCTCTATCAGATTCATCTGTAAAATGGAAATATTGCCTGCATTTTAGGGTTATGTGAAGAATAAACAGACATATGAACCTATTCCTGAACAACTGGGGGTCAGCAAATAGTGATGATTTGGTCAATAGATACAAGGTAACAGTTAGATAGGAAGCATACAATGTAGTGTTCTATTGCACAGCAAAGTAACTTTGTGTACTTAATGTACTGTATATTTCACAATAGCTAATAGAGAAGTTAAATACACAAGGAAATAGTAAATATTTGAGGTGATGCATATGAAAATTACCCATCTATTGAGAGAGAATTATTATTTGCAAATTGAAAATTAAAATATAATAAAAATAAAGGAAACTAACCCTTGCCAACACCTCAATTTTAGCCCAGTGAGACCTAACTTCTGGCCTTCAGAACTATAAGATAATAAATTTTTGTTCTCTTAAGCCAAAAGTCATAGTTGTGATTGTTATTATTTTGCAGTTCATTTTTCCTGGCTCATTACTAGATTCCAAAGTAGTAACCCTCAGGGCTTTGGTGAGCCCAGAGTTCTTAATCTGTTTGAGTTTGACACAGATTCAGTTTGAAATCAACTAAAATTTACATTATTTGTGTGAGTCAAGGCCACAACCAGGACTCAACAAATCTGATTCTTGAATCTCTCCCCAGTGCTAAACTGGAGCTAGAAAAATAAAGGTTGATCAAGAAACAGTATTTGGAGAAAGACCTCTTCATCTAGGTTTGCAGAATATAGTGCATCACTGTAAACAAGCCATTTGCAACCCCAAGGGAGTAGAGATGAGAATTCTTCTAGATATCCAGTGACCTCTTCCTAATAATTCAGCTGTATTAGTTCATTTCAGTAGTATTTTCTGAGCCCTGAATTTGTACCAGCCATTGTGCCTACCTTTATATCCCAGCATGTGGTTTCTTTTGGTAAATATGCTGTGTGTACTTGGAAAGAATGTATCTTGTGCAGTTAAAGAACTGACGTTGTTTAATATGCTATTCTAATATTCAGTATACATACCAGTTTTTTTTCTGCCTTTCCTATGAATTAGTGCAAGAGAGAAATGTTAAAAGAAATCTCTAACTATGATTATGGATTTGTTTATTTCTCCTGTTATTAGTTCTGTCCGTTTTTGCTTTAGGTTTGTTGATGCTAGGCTGTTATTTACATAGGTGTTTAGGATTGTTGTATTGCTTTATTTGTAAGAAATTTCTCTGTCTTGAAATGTACTTTTTCTGAATGTAGCCATGTAGTTGTCTTGTTATTAGTGTTTGTGTGATATATTTTTCTATCTTTTTCCTTTCAGTATATGTATACTTATATTTAAAGTTTGTCTCAAGTTAATGCTACTCTTTAAGTATAATGCATATTTTATGTATTTTTATATCTGCAACAGTGTAATTCTACACACCTCTCCATTCCTTTTGTTGTTATTGTTATTTACGTCTACATATATTTTAATCTCCAATAGTATGTTAATATTTTTCCTTTAATAGTCAATAAGCTTTTTATGAAAACTTAAATTGATGGATTTCCTTTAATAGTCAATAAGCTTCTTATGAAAACTTACGTTGAGCATACAATTACCATTTCAGGGACTATTCATTCCCTCCTTAAGCTCTAGCCTTCCCTCTTTGATCATTTCCATTCAGCATAAGGAATTATCTCTGTATTTTGTGTAATGTAGATTAGAGTATTTGTCATTGCTAACCCTGGGTCATAGGTTGGTCAACTTCTAGTGACTATTGCTTCTCTTGATCATGGATTTCATTCTCCTGCTGTTTCACATCTTGAATTATTTTTATTTTGAGTCTTGTGTATAAAAGATAATAGAGATTAAAGTAGATATTTTTCTCCTCAGAGAATATAGCCCTTTTCTTTCTTTCTTTCTTTCTTTCTTTCTTTCTTTCTTTCCTTCTCCTTCTCCTTCTTTGAGGCAGAATCTCACTATGTCACCCTCAGTAGAGTGCTGTGGCATCACAGCTCACAGCAACCACAAACTCTGGGACTTAAACAATTCTCTTACCTCAGCCTCCCAAGTAGCTGAGATTACAGGCATCTGTCACAATGCCAAGCTATTTTTTTGTTGCTGTTACAGTTGTCGTTGTTCAGCTGATCTGGGCCGGGTTCAAACCTGCCAGCCTTGGTGTATGTGGCTGGCACCATAACCACTGTGCTACGGGCACCAAGCCAATATAGCCCTTTTCCAAATGAGCACCTTAGACAGTGGTTCTCAACCTGTGGGTTGTGACTCCTTTGGGGGTGGAACAACCCTTTCACAGGGGTTGTCTAAATACATCCTACATATCAGATATTTACATTACAATTCATAACAGTAGCAAAATTACAGTTATGAAGTAGTAACGAAAATAAGTTTATGGTTGGGGGTCACCACAGCATGAGGAACTGTATTAAAGGGTTGCAGCATTAGGAAGGTTGAGAACCACTGACCTAAGATGAAGAACCTCTTACTTTGATCATATCATAAGTTAATAGGAACTATGTTGCAGTTTTATTTAATTTTTGCTCTCTGGTTTCAAACATTTGAAGGATGAGGTCAATTCCCTCTATTTGTCACTGCACTGGGACCCAAGCATTCCAGTGTCATCAAGATGATTTTCTGTTTCTCAATCCTGTCTCAGCTGGCTGTTACATAGCAAAAAGTGAGTCCCTGAGTGTCCCTGAGTGAGATAATTAGCATATTTAGAGAATTGGTTTTGTGTTTGGAGACCTTCCACATTTGGTCTCTCCTGCCAGCCCATATAATAAAGATTTGTCTCATCTTGTCTTACATCAAGTGGATGGGTCTTCCTACAAGTGCATACCTAGACTAGGCAATGATCCTTGGGTGTGAAGCAGCTGCAATCTACTCACTTAAGGGTCATCCTTCTCTAGAGTTTATTGAGGTTTCTTTGCTTCCATAGCTTCTAAAAAATGGTATTTTATATTTTTATTTACCTTTTCTTTTCACATTTTAGCAGGAATGAGTCTCTTATTTACATCTTAACAACACTTTGCATTGCTTTTGAAGTGGCTTTGCTCATCTTTTTGTGTGTGTTTTGAGAGGTAAATATAGGTTGTACTTAAACATTCTTAATTTATATTGTCCTGTATGTATGTTTTTTTTTTTCCTTTTTACAGGAAGATATTCTGGATTCTGATAAAGAAGCTCCTATTGAATCCACCTTTGTCCGTATCAAAGAAACTCCCTCTGAACAAGAGAGCAAAATCTTTGTTCTGACTGAAAACGGGGAACGTGCCTATACTGTTAACCACGAAACCAGCCACCCACCACCCTCCAAAGTCTTTGTCTGCGACAAGCCTGAGAGTATGAAGGAATTCTTCCTGGATGGTGTTTCCAGCCACTCACTGTCAGACACCTCCACGGAGTTCATGCACCAGATCATTGATGAGGTCCTCCAGGGAGGCTTAGGTAAGACCACCAGCATCAGTGAGCCATCTCCAGAATCTTCCATTTTATCATCCAGGAAGGACAGCCGGAGGTCCAACTCTTTGCCAATCAAGAAAACTGTACACTTTGAGGCTGACACCTGCAAGGAGGCTTCCTGCAGCAAGAATCCCTTCTATAATCAAGATTTTCGCTTTGAGGGGAGTCCAAGGGCAACCAAAGAGGTGTTGAAGCAGAGTAGACCCACCTTGGCAGTTGAGGTTACTGAGGAAAAGGAGCCAAAACAGGAATCTTCAGAGACCCTGGAATTCACCTCCAACCCGGTACCCGGAGATGTCTCCTTGGAAGATGGTACAACTGATAATTCTCAGTCTTCCCAGAGTTCTTCCTGCAATGGTGCCCTAGAGAATGCAGCTAGTCATGGTGAAGAAAGTCATTCTCCTGTACCCCTAGAAGAAAATACTGTTTTGGCCAATTCCTTGGAGATCAAAGTTAACCTGATGACTGTAGAAGATATGGATAAAGAAGAGTATTTTGAAGGCATACCATTAAAGGCCTCAAAATTTAATAGTGACCTAGTAGATTTTGCTTCTACTAGCCAGGCTTTCAAGGACGTTCCTTTGCCTCATGAGGACAAATCCACCGAGGGTGAGGATTCTGAGAATGATGCTGAAAAACTAGGTAAAAGAAGAAGTAAATCTGCCCACAGAAAGAAAGAGTCACCTGAACCCCAAGACGAGTCTGACTATCAGGAACCTCTCCAGGGCCCGGGACAAAAAATTCAAGGCTATTCTCTGGCTCCAGAAGAGATATCAGTGGATAAAAAGCCAGAGGTGTATGAAAAGGCCAAGAGAAAGTCCACCCATCGTCGTCCCCGTGGTGGGGAAGAAGAAGGGGAAGCCGAAGGCCTCCAGGGTGTGGGCGAGGAATTACCTTCCAACCCTCCGAGCAGCAGCATTAGCCTGGAGACCCTTGGGAGTCACAGTGAAGAGCGCCTGGATTTCAGGCCCTCCCCACCCCTCTCAAAGGTATCTGTCATTCCCCATGAGCTTTTTTACTACCCGCATTATGAGGTGCCCTTAGCTGCAGTTTTGGAGGCTTATGCAGAAGGCTCAGAGGATTTGAAAAGTGAAGAAATGGATCTGGAAGAGTCAGAGGGCTATTTGCATGACCTGGACTCCAGGGAGGAGGAGGCTAATGGCTCCTACAGCAGCTACAGCTCCCCTGTGGCAGGCGAGGGCCTCCCCAGTGCCAGCAGCCAGTTGCCACATCTCAACAGGGGGGGCATGGGTGCCACACCAGCCTCAGAACCTGCTCCCCCATCCTCCAGTGAGGACCACCAGCAAAGGGAGACTGAAGAGCATGACCCTTCGGAGAGCCCGCAGGTACTTGATTGTGGGATTCAGAATGCTGAGCCTGGCCTGGGGAATTTGGCACGTTTTTGAAGTTCAGCTTCTTACTCTGTAAATAGGGATGAGGCAGTACAGGCACCTTGGGGCACAAAATTCAAACAGGCATCCACAGTCAGCCTCGAGCAAGTGCAGGGTTGGCACCTGAGTGGGAGCACCTCCTGAAATTTGCACCTGAGCACCTCACTGGCAGGCAGTGAGAAGACTCACAGATCCCAGGGCTGCTGTATCAACTGAGATCCGGCAGAATCATAGTAACAATTAAAGAAATAACCTTGTAACTAATGTCTAGTATGCACTTAGGGAACTGCAGCCCCCTGTCTCCTGCGGCAACTGAGGGGAGACAAAGAAAGGGCTCGTGCTGGACTCTCTAGCCTTGGTTTTTAAAGACTTTTTGTCTGCTGGGCACTAATCTTTGGTTCCTGTGGTTTGAAATGGGTTGTGTAAATAGGGTGAGGAGAGATACGTAATTCTGAGTTGGAGCAGCTGGGCACATACTTATCTGCCACTGTGTTCCCACTTCCTCTGCCCCAGGAGCTCATGAGGGGCCCCTGGTGTGATCACTGCGTGACCTCTGACCTCCTGCGGGTGCCGGGTTAATAAGAACTCCCCACTGCACCCTGGGAGCCAGGAAGTGGATCCAAATCCAAGTCAGCTATGCCTGTAGGACCCAGTGCAGGTCACCCAGGGTGAGACAGCCCAGGAGGACAGGAGCTTCATCTGCAATTCACTCCATCCCCCTGGGGAGCAGCCAGTAGAAAAGAAAATCCTGCTGTGAGTGTCTATTGCTAGAGATACCAAGTCCCCCAGGAACTGTATGTATGCTGTGAGTGAATGTGGCATCAGATGTGAGATGGCCCCAGCAAGGGACTCAGGTGTTCCGCAGAGGGAGACGGTCCCTTAGGTCTAGAAAGGCAGAAGTGTGTGGGTGGGGGGATTTGGAGCTGGGGTAGGAGTTCTGGGTGGAGGATGTTCCCTAAACACAGAAGCTGTAGTGGGAAAGTAATGGGCTTTCCAGATCATCGTGGCTCGACCCCTTCCCATTATCCCTTCACTTCTCCAGCTCGGTCCCCTCCATAGCGTGCAGATGGACAGCCCTAAAACAAATCTCATCTTACCACTTCCTGACTCCTGTCTGTAGTAAATCAAGACTTCCCAACACCACTTTCAAGACACTTCTCTCTCTAGCCTGGCCTCACACCCCTCTCTGTCTCCCTCCCTTCCTCACCTCCTCTCCTTTATTCCCACACCCCTCCCTGGCTCCCAGACCCCCAGCTCTCTTCTGCCTTCAGATATCACTGGGCTGGTCCTACCATCTTGTACCCATTTTCCCACCTGCCACTTGGCAAGCAGTTGTTCACCCTTCAAAGCCCAGTGCAACCAGCACCTCTTCCCAGGAGCCTTCCTAGCTTTTCCCCAGACAGAACTGTTGTTCCCTCACCTATAGCCAATCATATTTTTGACAACTGTCTCCTGGAGTACAGTTTTCAAGGGTTTAGTTTTTCTCTCCCATGGGAGTGGGCACTTATGTATCAATTTTTGGACCCTAGAGACCAGTTCAGGACCTGCCAGAGCCTACCAGTGCAGGGGACAGAGGTTTATTGCATCATGGTTTCGGGATGTATAGTCAATGAAAGGTAAAAGGAACACTAAGATAAATACAAAACTCTGGCTCTCAGCCCTGGAGAGTCAGGGCTGCATGGGGCCCAAAGCACTGGTGATGCTTGGAAGAATCAGACGGCCTTCGGCCCTGTGAGAGCTGCAGGATAAAGAGGGATTTGAATAGCCTTTATAGACACTTAGGACTTTAGATAGAGCAGAAGTGGGAGCCTGATTTTTTTTCAGTTTGCCAACTCCAGTCAATAGGGAGTAAGTAGCTGTCCCAGCCCTGGTTGGAGCAGAATTCTCAGGCCAAGAGCACACAAAGGGCAGGGCGATGGCCACATGGGCAGCAACTGTTTATCATCCATGACAGGGACAGGGAAGAGGCTGAGTGGTTCTTTGGATGCCAGGGACTGTGCTTGCCACCTTCCCCTTCTGCTCCCAGGGAGAGGAACCCATTTCCATCCCCTCCCACCTGCTGTAAGCTGACCTGCCACTGCCATGCATGAAAATGCAACAGAGTGGGGGGACAATTGGGGCCATAATTTCTGGATTGTTATGGGCCAGAAAGGTCTTTTAGGACAAAAAGAAGGGGCTATGTGGGCAGTGGGGAGAGAGCCCAAGTTGCATTTCTGCCCATCTGTTGTTACTTAAAGAGACAAATTAGCAGATTAGCACTCTCCTCTCTCCTGGGCTATTGAAGGGGCCTATGGAAACACATACATGCCAGGTCATTCTAGTCTGCTTTCCTTCCCGCAGTTGCCCAAAGCAGATCAAGCATCTGTATGTGCACAGCGTATGGACAGGGAATTTGGGGTGGGGCTGAAAGAGGCCTGGGTTGGAATCGTGGAGTCGGGAGATCTAGATTTGAGCCCTTCTCACCCTGGATCTCGCTCAGGGTGGAGTTCAGGCAGATGGCCTCCTTTGGAGACAGTGCAGAGTGAAAGCAATGGTGTCTGCCTCCCTTACTGCTTGTCTGCCGCCTCTGGCCCTCCCCTATCCAGTGAGCATAGCCCATCGCTCCTGTGTGACGCCCTTGCCTCGGTCCAGGTTGGGGTGTGAAGGGACAGGGTGCACTCCGTTTAATGGGGAGCCCAGGACAACAGGTGAGGCCTGGGAGTCTTGCCTCCTGGCAGAGAAAGAGACATGGAAGGAGTATTTCTCTAATTTTGCCTTCTTGAAAAGAAAAGAAAAAAGAGATTTTCCCAGCTAAATAAACTAGAAAACAGCAAGTTTTTCTTGTTCTAGTCTTTAGGGGGAAAAAGCTCCCTCCTCATTTCACCTTTCAGAAAAGGCAGCTTTTGCACATTGGTGAAGGAAGGGGGGCTGCTGCTTCAAATTGCTGAAAGTGGTTTTCATCTCTGCACAGGACTTTGTTCTCCTGGGGCACACAGGCCTGGCCACTCTAGTCCCCTTACTTAACACCTGCTGAATAGGTTCTTCCAGCCCCAAAGGAATTACTGAGAGGTAGATTCAGTGACTTCCACTGTCTAGATCACTTAGAAGCCTTATTGATAGGTTTCAGGGTGCCTGTTCCAGACAGCCAAACAATTCTCCTAAAATAAATGCTAGAGATGCTGCACTACAGTCTACCTCTGGCCCTGGCCAAGGCACAGTGAAGATGTCACCCTGCAGACTATACATTTTCCTGAGTGTGTATTTCTCTAAGATCACGGGCTAACTTTGCACTCCATGGCCCGCTTGGATTCCAGGATACTTTCTTCTGTTTAGATCAGTGATTCTCAACCTGTGGGTCATGACCCCTTTGGACTGTATTAAAAGTTCATGGCATTAGGAAGGTTGAGAATCACTGGT
Source organism: Arctocebus calabarensis (assembly GCA_963573935.1). NCBI lineage: Eukaryota > Metazoa > Chordata > Mammalia > Primates > Lorisidae > Arctocebus > Arctocebus calabarensis. The sequence goes on from CAUYON010020398.1 coordinate 10,175, forward strand.
TTAGATGGATCATGGTTGTGGGAAGGGTTCAACCATTGCCCATTATAAGGAACATAATTTAAAGAAAAGTCTGGTATAGTGGGATGAAGTTGATAACTATTGTACCCATTTGACAGACAAGGAAACTGAGTCTCAAAGAGATGCTGTCACTCAAGATCAGATAGCTGGCTTAACCAGAATTTGAAACCAGATCTTACTGACTGCAGGACTGGTATTGTTTTTACACCATCATTCATAGCATTTGAATTCTTCAGGAGTTGAGATGTGCTGCCCTCCTATGTGGCCATGCTGGAAGGGATGCGCAAAAAGGAAAGAGGCAGAAATGGAAGTGATGCCCCAGCAGGGTGTGAGCGGAGCACTGCCAGGTGGTGTCACATGCTTTACTTCACAGCTTGAAATACTGACTTGGTTTTGGTTATTCTATCTTGCAGCCCCAGGAATCCCCAAACTCAGAAAACATAGCAAACCTCATAGAAGAAAAGGTGGTGGAAAAATCAATCAGCAGCAAAAAAAAGGAAACATGTGGACCACGTAGAAAGTTCATTATTTATAGCACCCGGAACTGTTCGATCCTCAGATGACCTAGAAGACGACTCTAGCGAGCACAGAATCCCTTCCAGGTATTTATGAGTATGTTTTCACCCCAGGGAGTTACTGTCTGAAAGCCTTCCATTTTTAATTTCTGATATGATGGGGGCTGGGGTTAGACAGCAGGGGAATACAGATTCATACAAAAATCCTCATTCTCTATCCCTGGGTTTCTCCACCCCAACCTCACTGTTACCAGATCTGCTCACAGGAAGCAAAATTGGAATGACATGAGGCTTCTGTCCTCATTCTGTGTGCTTTTGGGTGGGAACTAGCAGTGAGGCTGATGGCTGAACCATACTTAGGTTTTGGAGTGACAGGAGCAGACGTGGAGCCTCTGCAGCTGCCCTGTGGCCCCAGGACAACTGCACGTTAGGCTAGGCAGAGACTGGTCTTCATCATTTAGAAGCATCTGACTGGCTTTGAGGACACGTACTGCGACCTTTAATCTCAGGCACACAGAAGCTGGACATTTGCATCCACATACGGCTTCTTCCACAAACTCAGTTCCAAGAAGTAAGAACAGCTGATTTATCTTGGGGTAGAGAGGGCGCAGAGAGAATGATGAGTTTTAACTGATCTACAGGAATCTTGTAGCACATATCAGCTCTGTCACCCCCCCGCCTCCAGAAGAGTCAGATTTGTCTCAAGAAAAATAGGTAACTGCTGAACATCAGAAGACCCTGATCTCTCCCCGTCCACTGTCTCTCATTGTCACGATAGTCACCATTTACCAAGCCCTTGCTATGTTAGGCACGTGGTGCATATTTTCTCGTTTGTTCTCAGGGTCACCCCATAGACTCCTGGTTGGGATTGTGCCTCGTTATGGCAGACAAGGAAGGTCAGGGCGGATGACATCCCCATGACCTCCCAGCTGAGGAATTGACTCCATCGTGCACATTCTTTTCATGGCCCCTCGTTACCCAAAGCAGGGCGAGCCGTGCAGGCTGCAGGGGAAGGTGATTGAGACATGCATCTGGGGTGTGGGCAGGGAGAAGCCCACACAGACGGAGTCAGGGAAGTGACTGTCAGATGCCCAGGTTTCCATCTCCCCCTCCTCTGCTTTCCGAGGCAGAGGTGAGGAGGGGCAAGGTGCAACACAAGGCTGTTGCCAGCGTGGCCTGTGACTCTCAGAGTGCCTGTTCCTGGTGCTGCTCATGGATATCCAGCAGCCCAGGGCTGCCATCTACTCTACCACGACTTGGGAAGAGTCATCAGTCCTTTGCCAGAACTCTGAGCATCTCCCAAAGCAGGTCCATTCTCAAATCATCTCTGAGCAGACACTATGTGATGGAGTCTGCCAGTCCTGGGGGCTTCAGAAGTAAGAGAATGAGGTCAGCCAGAGGGGTGATCCAGGCAGGGCTCCGTCCTCCAGGGAGGTGAGATGGTACCATCTATTCTGCTAGGTCTAGGAAGAGCAGGCATGACAGGTGCTAGACAAGTGGGGATCTAACAGTTTGGATCAGAGGCAGGTTGACTCAGTGGCCTGGGGCTGAGATGTTATTTGAACTGAGGTTGAGCTGGCATCTGGTTTTGAGGAGAGGGAGTGGGAGGGCATTCAGGTGTGAGAAAGAGCTGGTGCTTAGCGGGCACCTCAGCAAAGACTTGTACAGCATAAGGGGTCGAGGGAGGGAAAAAAGGGAGCACTGGGGGAAAACAAATATCTCGGCTTTGTGCTGCATCAAGAGATGGAAGCAGAGCCTGCACCCTGAAGATGAGATGGGAGGTGGGGGAGGCGGGGAAGCAACTGATTTCAGGCCACACACTGCAGAGCCTCTCTCTCCTCTGACCTCTGTGCAGAGCAGGCAGCTGTTCTGTTCCCAGCTCCTCCTTCCCGTCCTACCCCAGGCACAGTTGTGGACAAGGCATTTAGCCCAGATGACAGTAGCAGCCTGAATATAAGCAGTGGCATTGAGGTGTATACAGTGTGTGCAAGAAGGAGCACCCGGAGCCACTCCTGTGTGCCAGACCATGTCTCCCGCTCGCTCCAGTGTGGGAGGAGCTACCACCACCTGGTACACACAAGGAAACTGAGCTGCAGAGAGCTCAGCACCTGACCGAGGTTACTCAATGGGACTGAGCTCTGGGCCCTTGTCTTCCCAGGAGCAGGCTGTTTTATCAGCCGCAATTCAATTTGGCTGCTCTGTATGGCTTCTGATTGGTCTAGGCAGAAAGGCCTATTGTCCCAGAGCCTTTCTGAGGATGCCCGAGGTCTCCATCTCCCCAGCCTCCATCCACCTTGCACCAGGTGCTATGGCCTTAATTGTGTTCCTTGAATGCCCCACATCCCTCCCCCCTGCCCCAAACTCCTTCAAATCTGAGGACTTTCCCTGTGGCTGTCTCCTGGCTCACTCCTCTCTGTCTAGGGTCTCAGCTCTACTACTTCCTCCAAGCAGCCACCCTGGATTTCTCCTGGCTATCTTTGATTCTCTTGTATGTGTGTTCTCGTAGCCTCTACTCTTATTCCTCACAGCACTTATCCAAACAGTAATTTCTATAATCATCTGTTAAGGATGCATTTACCATCTGACTTTTCCATCCACGCTGGACACTGAGCCTGAAAGCAGGAACTGTGTATATAGGGCTCACCATCAGCCCAGCACTTAGCACGTTGGACAAAAATTCCTTAGGTGGATGCACATGTGGATGAATGTGCTCCTTCTGCGTGTGGTTGGCTTTTGGAGGGAAGAAGGGAGGTCCTCAGCACCTAGCCCAGTTCCTGTGCACAGGAGGCTCTTGATAAATGTTTGCTAAAAGAAGGAAGTTCAGTTCAGTTCAAACCCGCTGCAACTTTCATGCTGATGACAGCATAACACAACAACCACCTTAAAGAAAGCATGCTGCCAAAAAGAGGGGAAGCGAGGAGTGAAGCTTCCTTTCTGATGGGGTGTGCTTTTTATTAGAAAACATTACAGACACGTGGGGAAAAGAATGCCTGTGCATCTCTGGGGACTGCAGTGTGAGGGCCAGCTTTTATGGGACACCACCCTGGGTCCCAGGCACCAGGGTCTCTTTTGTCCTTGTTAGGTATATTTTGTTCCATTTCTGTGCGGCAACACCAGCCGGGAAAAAATAGCTTAGTTTTTGGACTGAGACAAAGGATCAATGTGTCCCTAAGCCTCGCACAGTCCCTGGCATGTAGTAGGTGCTCAGGGTAACTATTAGTTAGAAGTGTACCCAGATCAAAGGAAGAGCTTGGTGAGGTTTCTTAGTACAGCAGTGGGCAGGAATACCAAGGCTACCAATGATAAATTTGCTGGGATTAGACTCTTGGGCCAAGCATACTTTTCCTGGACCCCAGAATGCCACATGGGAGGTTTGCCTTGAGAAAACTCAGATAACTGTCTATGTGCCAGTGTGCTTCAATACCCAATAACACCTTATTTTCCCATTGAGCCGCAAAACAGAGCCAAACCCTTTCCCCTCCAGTGCACTAAGATTCCCCCTGCTCCACAGAGTAGGCAGGGTTGGAATGGTAGTCCATAATGCAGATGAGGAAAACTGATCAAAGATGCAAGTGCTAGGCTGGCATGGCCAGCTAATCAGCCAGGAGCCAGCATGATAGCCCTGAGCAAGCCGTCTCACTTCAGAGGACAGAGGCACATTCCACATCAGCCTCAAGATACTGTTGGAAAATAAGCCTTTTCGTGTATGAAAGTAAAAGAGGAGATACATCCAAGAGCTAAAGAAACAGCGGCATTGTACGTAGGAAGGAGTACCAGAAAGGGGGTCCAGATTCCAGCTCTAGGCTTAGGTCTGACAACTTGCAAAGGACCTCTGGATGTTTGGAAAAGAGGTCCTTTCCTGCCCCAAATTGTGTGGTTTATAAGAATATGTGACTTGCTTTTCATTTAAAGCACTGCCTTTGTTTATTCTTGTAGATGAGGGCCCCATGTATGTCTCCAGCATCCATCCTACCATTTATAAGTGCACTCCAACCAAAGTGGGTATATTGAATAAAATTTCTCATTTCTGTCCCTGAGTCTCAAGTCATCACTTGCCTAAATCCGCACGTGAAGACTCGGGATGGGTGTGACCTCACACCTGAGCCGTGAGGAGCTCTAGGTGTTACCAATCCAAAATGTGTGTTTGTTTTTCAGGACTAGTCACAGTGACTCCAGCATTTACATTCGACGACATACTAATAGGTCTTTGGAATCGGTTAGTATGCGAATTTCTTCTTTTTCCATTCGGCCCCTGCTAATCAATTCCTTTCCATCCTTCCTCCTCCCCAGCCCAGAGCTTTGAAATTACTGACGTGCAACAACTATACTTTTGGATAGAAGACTAACAAATTGAAAACTTGTCATTAAGCACAGTCCAATTGGATGTCCGGTTTGGGCAATAAGGGATGTAAATAAAGTGATGATTTTAAAGCCCAAAGGCCTCTTTGTTGTAAAAATGCATCCAAGACACCCTTCTTGGCCCCTGCACACACACCCAGAAAGATCACATTCAGAGGTAGAGACACACACAACCTAAGTAGAGGGTCTGTGTTACACTCCCAAGTGCGTAGCCCCGCACCTGTTGGGACCAGAAGCTCCGATGGTCCACAGCACATCCCCATTCAGGGTTTGTGTAGGTGGTGGGATCTTGACAAGTTCCGGTGGAGGGGGGAGGGAAATGCATGTTGTTGAGCAGCTTGATTTGGGGACTAGACGTTGACAATATTGAGAAAAGCATGGCGTGCTCGGCTTTGTGTGTTTAAAATCGTTTTATTTTCTATTTCAGAGATTTCATCTTTACTAATTGGGTTGCGGGGCTTTTGTTTATAAATTTCACTGTAGGATCATTTTAGCTATGTTCAATTGAGGAACGCAGCAGATCTGGATGACAGAAGAAACCGAATGTTAACCAGGTTGGTTGCTTGACTCCATTTCAAGTTTTGTGGGATTTAAGAACAGAAAAAAGAATTTGTTTTTACATTCATGCACCGTACCTGCTGGGGGTGGTTACTCGCCAACTGTGCCGTGTGGATGACCATAGTAATAATTTGGGATAAGGCAAGAAAATGAATGTCAATTCAAAGTGAGTGGGAGGGAAAAGTAGATATTAATTAACATTGATGGATGGGGCACAGCTCAGAAAATCAGTGTAAAGGTGGGTCAGAGGCCGCTGGGTTAAGAACGCAGTGGCGTGAGGTAGTGAGGTGGTGATGTTGCAATGCTGTTTGTGTCCTCCAATGCTGTAGCACCTGACAACTGTGTTCATTCTGTGTCGCCACTGCAGGTACAATACTCAGAAGCTCACTGAGCTGATTTTACAGTTTTATGGCATCAGAGCAGACATGAAGAGGGAATACAAACATGCCAGGATGTCTATGAAAGTATTTCTTAATGTTGGAGAACTAGCTGGCCTAATCTAACATTGCTGCATTGCTATAAAAATGCCCATTTAGAATAGAAGAAACTAGAAAAATCTCTCAAACGCTTATAGTTCTGAGAGAATCACTTCATTTCTTTTAATATTTGTAATATATATTTTTTATTTTTTTGGCCATGGATTTGAATTGGCTTAAAGTCAACAGAATTGGTTGGAAGCTTCTGTCTTAATACTGCCCAGAACCCAAGAAAGTGGTCCTTATAATTCCGCCCTTCCTAAAAAAGAAGCAAAATGAGCTTCCTCCTCTGCCGTAGAATGGAAATATTTGTTCAAGTTTTCAGCTGTGCTGGACACAAATATAAGAAAATAATATTTTTTGCTCCTAAGAGATAGAGATGTTGAAAATAGAACCTGCCAGGTTGAGAAATGCAGGCATGTTTTCTGTGTTGAGCACTTATTAGCTTTGTAATAAAAATGTACTTTAAATTTTTTCAGTAGACAGTCTTAAAAAGGAAAACTGCTGTCCATGATTATTTCTGCCTATGAATCAGTTATTAGATGGCAACAAAGGCTTAATCTAGGGCCACGCTTCACTCCCTCTGTCAAGAGATAGTTCAATTTCTCCTAGTCTCCATCCCATACCCAGAAATGACCCCAAGAGGCTCAAGGTCCATCTCTGCAGCTGGGAACAGAACCCCTCTCTCCCCCTCCCCCCACCTCCCTTCTCGACTTCCTGTTATCCCCCAGGCAAAGGTGAAATGTCATTTTAACACTACCTCCTGTCAAAAGCAGAAAGATAAATATGAGGAAAATCAAATCTAGCAATTATTTTAAATTAATATTCCAAAGCCAAAAACAAAATGTGGGGGGAGGTGGTCTTTGTTTTTTCCTTTCTGATTGCTATTTGGAGATTATCTGTGATCAGGGAACACCCTGCCCTTTAGATGACATATGGAGGCCCCGCCATTCCTAAGAAATGGCAGTGAGCTCTCAGTATCTCACTCTGTCACAGCGAACTCTCTGAGGCACTGTAGCGTCAAGGAGAGTGTCCCAGGAGACTTGGTTCAGGTACCAGCCCTATCCCAGAGTCACTTCACCCCATGAATCTCAGTATTCCCACAGCAGAAATGGCACTGACAGCGCCTCCCACATAGTGTCATAGAGATGAATTGTGTGCAGGAAAGGTCCATGGGCCACCCAGATGGCCTGACCGCCTGTCTCAGGTCAGCACACACAATGTGGGGCATCCCTGGACACCAAACCAGGGAGCCCACAGTTTTCCAGGAGGGCAGGGTGGAGAAGGAAGGGTGCAGTAGCGGTGGGTGGGGTACACTCTCCTGGGGACCCACTCGTGACTGTCTTTCCATCTTCCTTCTGTAGGAAGTCCAACAACTCCGGAGAAGCCACTTTGCTGGAGAGCCACAGCCCGCGGAGCGACTCACTGACACAGTTTGTCCAGCAGCCAGACATGATGTATTTTATCCTCTTTCTCTGGCTCCTGGTGTACTGCCTGATGCTCTTCCCACAGCTGGATGTCAACAGACTCTGATGTGTGTGTCTGGATAATAAAAAGACAGGACGCTGCCAGGGGTGGGGTTCTTTTCATTGTCTTATTTTTGGTTCTGGGTGGGGCACTCACTTCTGCTAAGGACCTCCAAGCAAACTTAGACAACCTTCCCCTCTGTTGTTGTGGTTTTGCTTTTCTCAAGTTTCGTTTTTCTTCTGTCCAGCCTGAGCATGCTTTTCCCTTTAGCCATGTACTCAAAACTCAGGTGTGCAGCTGGATCCTTAGGTGGGTTTTTGCCTTGGTGCCTTGCTTGGTCTGATTGGAAGCATGATTACTGACATTTAGCCAAAACCTGGATCTAAGCTCATCCCACAAGCAGGTTTTTAAGGTCCTGGATGAACTTGAGTTACTTACCTCTCAGATGAAGGTCTGTCTGATGAGAAAGAGGGTGGGAGCCCCAGGCTGAGCCAACTCTGGGAAGAAAACTGTGAAGTTTTCCTCCAAGAGGGAGCTATTCCCTCAAATAGTGAAGGTGCTGGGGTCCATGCACCGGTTGCAGCCTGCCAATTGGTTGCATTCACTGGGAGAAATCCAAGCAGCAGGAAGCTGCTGGCTCTAGGCCAGCACATCAAGGGAAGGGCAGAGTCCAGGAAAGAAGGTGAAGACAGTGTTGTGAGCCACAGCACAGTCTTTTTCAAAATTCTAGGGTTTTTTTGGTGGTGGGGGGTGCACTTTTAATCAACTTATGCATTGCTGGGATTGAGGTAGAGCTGTGATTTTCAAACCTTTTCCATTGATGGAACCCTCTTATCCAGTGAAGCCTGAGAGGGGCCAGTCCAGCCAACACAGTAAAAGCAGAGCTCTGGCTGACCATCAGGGCAAGCCCTGAGACTCCTTCACCCATCTTTGCTGCAGCCACCCTCAGCTTCAGTGACTGCTCTGGAAGTATCTTCAAGGGCAAAAAGCCCTGAGGAGGAGTGAGCGGGCTGGAATAAGCACCCACTGATGGTGTTCTTGGTTGGTGCAGCAGGTGTCTGCCCAAGGAAGCTTTTGTGCGCACCTGCCCCAGAATGCTAGTCTTGGCACAGGCATCATTCGTGGTTAGTCATAATGGGTTTCTTGGAAAGGTTTTCTGGAAGGCTTCTTGGGACGAGACCAGAGCAGGTGGTTTGTGAGAGAAAGAAAGGCAGTTCTCCCACCCTCCATCTCTGTTAGCTCTGGGCTCTTCTTCCTGCCAAGACTCAGGTCTGTGAAAACTCTATATTAATTCCTTCTCCCACTTTCTTCCCCCTCAGAAAGCATGTATTTGGTAGCCCTTTTGAAATTGTAAACTGTTAGTAAGAAGAGGGCCTCAGGGAGCATCTTGTCTAGCTGAACCCAGAGAGGCAGAGCAGATTGACCAAGGTCACACAGCCAATGGGAACAGACTTGCAGTGAGCACACAGGCTACCTGATGCCCAGTCCAGAGCCATCACCCCTTGAAGGAAACTTCCCCTGGGTATGTAAATATCCTGAGAAAAAAAAGACAATGTCATCATTCAAGCAAAACCAATTTTTTTAGTCCAACTGTTGACCTTTCTTTTGTTCTCATATTTCCCCCATGAGGAAGTTTTATTCACCTTCAAGCTCATCCACTGTTCTTTCTAGTATATTCTCAACAGCTGTAACAGCTTGTCATTGGACATACCAACATCGTTCTTACTCTAGGAATCACGTTTCGTTTCTTAGCAAGCCAAGGACTTGCTCATTTCAAGCAGTAGGTTTTAAGTTTACAGAATTCCAGCGTGGCCAAAAGAATTTTACATAGCACATTTGAGTCGATGACAGCCAAAATCTGGCCTCTAAACTATTCTGATTATAGTCTGTCTCCCTTTCCCAAAAGAATTTCAGTCTTCCAAGCTGAAACTTGCTGGGAGCTCGGAGTGATTCCATCTGGAAGGCCAAGAACCCCATGGAAAATGAGCTAATTAATGAGGTCCCTGGCACCATTGAAAGCTCAAAAGTAAAGATAATAAAGATTATGTTGTGATATTTTATAACCCTAGGCACCATGTAGTCCTCTCCTAAATTAGATGCTTAAAGAGCCAGGGAAGAGCTGGCCCAAATGTGAATCAGTTCATTTTACGGGTCTAGACCTTGTTCAAAAAAGTCTCTGCAGGCTTCTCTTCTCACCTATTACAACTTACAATGTTCTTTAAAGCATCTACTGGCAATATACCTAAAAGTCATTTGGTTCAAGTTGGCAGTAAACTGATTTTTTTTTAAAGGAAAAAAAACCTTATTCAAATCTGGGCTTATGAAAGAAGATGAATATAGAAGGTGAATAGTGAAGTCTGCAGAACAAACCATCCCTATTGCTAGTAATTGTCTTTAATTTGAAAAATTCTATAAGACTTAACAAGAACTAGCAGTTGCTTAGGTCTTACCTCCTAGAAGTAGCCACTTCCAACTCTTTCAGCTGTTTCTTCTAATATTTATCTTTGCATTTCTCTATAACATGCTTGCACTTTAATTTGTAATTGATTTAGAAACATCTATTGGCTTGCTTTTAGAATAGATGCAATTTTGCTCTTACCTATATCCTGCTTTGTTTTTTTGATGTAGTTAGATCGTATTATTTGGCACATGTGTATTCAGTGTTGCCAACACCTAGGGCATACAAAGATTGTTTACACCTGAGCCAAGTAGTATACTATAGTTATATGTTCTTTCTCATCGGTTTAGAGTGACATATTCTTTAATAACTTCCTGAGAAAGTTTTAAGATTTTTGCATAAATTAGAATGTCTTTATTCTGCCCTTACCTAAGTGTGGCTGAGCATAGAATTGCAGGTGGAAAATAATACCCTACTCTACTGCCCCTCCCCACCCCCAAGCATGATTGTTAAGATTTCTGATGCCATTCTGATTCCCATGCCTTTTGTATGTGACTTGGGTATCTGCTTCCCCACCCTCAATCCCTGGAAACATTTAAAATCCCTTTATTCCTAGTGTTCTGAACTATCGTGATGGTGTTATGTCCTTAATGTTATACAATACCTTGTCCTGGGCTCTCATGGGAAATTTCTTAAATTTTCTTGTAATTATTCACATTCTTTCTTTCTGGATACCCTATTGTTTCAATGTTGGCCCTCCCAGACTGATCTTCTAAGTATTTTTATCTTTTCTGTTTATGTTTTTGATCTGCTTTCATGAAGCATTACTCACTTTCATTTTCCCAATATGAATGTCTTATTGAATTTTTAATTTCCAAATTAACAAAACTTTTCGTTGCTGTTCTCTTATTTTTGTTTATAGTGTTCTTGAGTCATGGATGAAGAGCTTATCTCTTTGTGGGTGTTGATAGTGTTTTGAGGGAAAGTTCTTTCCCACTCCTTCTAACATCTCTGTTTTTGCTAAGTTCCCTTTCTCTTGGTTGATAGTCTCTCTTGTCTTCCAGGTAATAAGTTTTCCTCAAATATCTGGGGATTCTGTGGATCTTCTCACAGTGAAGAGAGAGGCAAACAAAAAGGTGATGTGTGTCAACTACTAGGCTTTTCTCTAGGGTCACCAGGTGGGCACCTGGACTCATTATTGGAGAACCCTACATATCAATATTTGCAGATCTTTTCTCTAGGGCTTGTTTTGTTTCTTTAGAGAGATTTCCAACACTCTCCCAGGTGGCAAAGAGGGACATCACATCTCTTTGTCTTCATAGTTGTATAACTTTCATTCCTTTGTTCTGATTTTCATGGGGTTCCATGAGGGAAGACATGAGCCCATGTGTTCAGTATACCATATTGCTCCCTAAGTCCCATTTGAGTTTTCTCACCAGTTACTTAAGTGGCCCACTGTTCTGTTGACTTGTTTGTGAACTTGCCCTACATCTGGCTGGCGCTATACTGACAGCCATCCAATTGGGCTATGGTCTATCTTGTGCCTTCGTGTGAAGTGCCAAATACAGGAGAGGGTGAAAGGGCATGCCTAAGCTCTGCTTGAGTGCCATGATTAAATAGTTATGTATTAAATCGTTATGTTTTCTCACTACCCCCACTAAATAGTCTGAGATCTACCTCTCCACAATATCCAGTCTATGGGGTTGTGTGGTTTCTAGGTTTTCTTTGCCACCCCACTTCATTTGGGAAGCAAGTCGTCAGCAGTGGTGTTTGTCAAAAAACTACAAGGGTGGGTTCTCTCTTGGTTGGTTCTTGGAATTTGGCCAACATTCCTCATAGAAGGGCATGTCTTGCCATGGTTGGTGGCTACAGGGTTGTGGGGAGCTGCCTGGTTAGAACTGACTTTTGTGGAGAGATGCACTCCCACCAGGGCTTGTAACTGAGAAGTGTACTCTCGCTGTGTCAGGGCCAACCACAAGGCCATGTGCTTCCTTGTGTCTGGAGTTCAGCATACTCCCTCCCTGCAGTGTTTGCCCCCTCCTTGTGAGGTGTTGGGGGCTGCCTGACCAGTCCATCTCCATGAGTCATAGACAGCCTTAGGGATGGTGGGAGGGTCTGAAGATTAGAAAGGGGAAGCAACTAGTCACATTACTAGTGACCTCAGGATGGGCATCTTCACCCCAACTACAGCCTCTGCCCCTCAAGTTAACCTCCAGGTTAACTCCGTCTATGATGGAGCTAATCTCGCCAAGAAAAGTTGGAGTTCATAAGTAGAGCTTCATCTCACTGAATGCCAGAATTAATCCGGATTGCTTTGGTAAGAAGCTATGCTCTCCCTGTGGTCACCCCATTGGAGTGCAGTCACAGGCATGAACTCTTTGACACGAGCTCAGTTTTTCTTAACCCTCCGGAAGGCTCCAGAAGGCGCACTAGGGTTTTGAGACATAGCTTCTCTCTCCTTTCTCCTCGGAGACATCTTCTCTGCTAATTACCTACCTGTACTCTCTTCAGAGCTTTGTACCCTGGAGTCACAGAAATGGGCTGTGTTGGATTTTCCAGTCAATGTGGCTTCTCAGGGTGTTCTCTGGGATGGGCTTGCCAGGAAACAAAAGCACAAAAAGCTTGCAAGACCCACATGTGTTATTTCTCCTTCCCTGACATTACATAATCTCTGCTGACACTGCGTTTGGGGAAGATTTACTGTCTTGGGCCTGCAGCTGCCATCTGGAGCTGCCACTGAGTAGCAGATTTTTCTTCTGGCCCATCCAGCTGGTGAGGGGGCTACTCTAATGACAAGGACCAGGGCCTGGGTTCAGTGGAAGAAGGCCGAGCGCTGGCATGGGTGTTATCATGCTTATTTGCTAAAAATTGCTGCAGAGATTTTCCCTTAACAGTTAGGCAACATGAGACGGAAATGAGTCACAGGAGTCCCTTTGATGGACATTGAGCTCGACGGATCCCCTTGCCTCTAACTCTCTCATCGGGCATTTCCTTAAGGAACGACAGGCAGGAGTCCAGCAAGCAAGCCCGAGGCGCGAGTTGCACGCTCAGTCTTCCATTTCCTTCCATCTTGTGCTTCAGTGTCCATGTGAGCACCAGCCCTTCTCGTTCTGGTGTTTCAGAGCCCCACAGTGACCTTCAGGCCTTGTCATTCCTCCACCATCGTTTGTGAGACAGGGCTTGAGATGAGCTTGATCAGATTTGGGGAAAAGGCCTGGCCACTCCACGCTCCCGATTCTCTAATAAGGAGCAGAAGTTATCAGAGTTCCTGAGCTGACTCTCCTGGAATCTCCAAACCCTGCACTACTAGGAGAATTGACTTATTTGTGTTTAGAACTTTATCCTGAGAACCTTCATGAAAACACATCAGGCAAGAAGTTCCTCCCCTCCAGAGCTGCAGCAGCAACTTGCCAGAAAACATTCTTGCCTGTGAGAAAAAGGCAATCAGTATTTTGTGCGATTTGATGAGGTTTTTAAGTATGCATGTGCCTCCGTCTCAGCTATCTACATCCCAGATCCCACTGCTAACTTATTTAAATGCCTGACACTCAGATGTCAAGTGAGGCTTCATCTAGCAGGAGTGTCTTTAAATGAACTCTGTTGTTGTTTAACCAGGTATTGTGGGGCAGGAAAAGAGGCAGCCAGGTCAAGGTTTGAGTCCCAGCTCTGCCACCAGATATCTGGATGATCTTGGCAGATTAACTTCTCTGAGCTTCTGTGCAGGATAGACACTCAGCCATTATTTGCTGACCGAACAGTATCTTCCTTGCAAGCCTGTTGTGAGGATGTAGAGTGCCCAGTAGCCTCTGGTTCTCATTTTCCCTCCTCCAGGCACCGACAGTACTTCCTTTCCTAACATCCAGTTTGTCATCCCTGCTTCTAACCTTTCTCCACCACCTTCTTCCCAGCTGCCCTGTCTCAAATCTAACTCATGCCTTTTCCAAGAGGAAGTTGCAGCCATTGTATACTCATTAGCTCATTTGACCTTTACAACAATCGTGGGAGGTATTTATTTCAGAGAGGAAACTAAAGCACACACGGAAAAAAAAGAACAAAGTCATAGCATAGGGACTTAGAAGTGGCAGAACATAGGACTTCTATTCAAGCATTGAAATGCACTCTAAACTTCACTGCTGGAAGAATATTGTTATACGGTACGGTTCTGATTTCTTAGTGCCTTGGCCTAGTTGGTAAATTGGGAAGGTGGCGAAGTCAGTCACTTGCAGTCCCCTCCCTTGCATTCTTCTCCCATCTTGCTGAGTTTCTGCACACTTTGACTCTTAACCCCATATTAAAACTGCTTACTTCTCTCCTCCTTACATAGAAATGACTGAGGAAATCCCAATTTGAGGTCTGAGGCTATGGTTCGAAATTCACAACCGGATGACTGCCTCTAAAGGGCCTTTAGCAGTCAAATCTAAGTGTCTAAATCAAGGGCAGTTCTTTAGTGACGTTAGTTAACTATACATCCTGTCCCCCGCTGTTTGTCTCTTCACCTCCAACACGGACTTGCAGAGAAGCAAAGTGGGCTTTCTCCTTCAGAAAACGGAGCCGAGAAGGCCTGAGAACACAACTGGGGAGGGGGGTGGTAAATTACTTGGATTAAGTCATGATGGCTTGATTTCTGAAATAGGAATGATTGTTTTTCCTTTGTTTTACGTTTAAAAGTTGTGATTTTTACAGTTACAAAAAACAAAATACACTGGATAGCGGACAATGGCTGCCACTTCTTTTAGCCTCCCCCAAAGTCAAAGAGGCATGTTCTCTGCAAGACCGTGCTGTAGGAAAAGATACCACCACCAACAAAAAATGCCTGTATTCCTAAATGTCATTCAGGGATTGAGACGCTTCCTTAAAGGAAACTCTGGGCATGCCTGTAATCTAGAGAGTTGACGTTGTCCAAGGTCAGCCAGGGCTGGTCTGGGTATCAGGAAGCCACATTCTAGTTCTGGCTCACCCACAGACTTGTTGAATAGTCACTTTACCTCTCTGGGTTGGAAGTTGGAAAACCTTCTTTAAAGTCCTTCCTAGGTTTAAAAATCCAAAGGTTACCCAAGTTAGTTTTTTTAAACCTCATTAAATGGCCTGTTTGCCTCAAATAAATATACCTCTGTAGATAAGTAAATTCCAAAGCTTATAGCATTGCTTCCTTGCTTTAGCAGCCGAGAAAGGTGCCTCTGGGAAGAGTTTGGTCCAATAGACTGCTAAAGGTTTGGGATGAGAGTTGGGAGTAGAACCTGGGAGATCTGCCTCCTAGAACTCCCAGAACTAGGTTTATCTTTTTAAATTAAGTCAGCATCTGAGGCAACTTCCCCAGGGAATTTCTTGTAAATTCAAAAGTTCAGCTGCAGGAATAAATAGCTACAAACAGCTAGGCCTTCCTATCCCTCCCATCTTTTTTCCCCTTCCCCTAGAAGGAACTCAGAATATATAGGAAGCAAAATTCCACTCAGAGTAGGAGCTGTTTGCATTCCAATAAGGATCCCTTAAGTTCAAGGCTGACATGTTTGTGTAGAATGTCCCTGGGATGGGAGTGGGACCCAGGGGGAAGGGAGTGTGCTGAAGAGGACACCAGCCCTTTGCCCTTGAAATTGAACCCTAAGATGCTACCTGTGTCATTCTCCTTGGTGCAGATACTATTGGCCAAAGATAAGCAGTAACAAAGAAAAGGTGGTTGTCCTCTACTGTACATCCTTGAGACAAATTACTAAGCCAGGGGACAGGAGTTTGTTCTGAGCATATGTGTTAGATCAGCAGTTCTCAACATGTGGGTTGCAACCCACAGGAACTATATTAAAGGCTCGCGGCTTTAGGATGGTTGAGAACCACTGTATTAGATGGTGAAAAGTGTTTGATTTGGGGGGAATCCATGACATATTTAGCAGATTTAATGTTTTCTTAATGTCATGGCAGGACTTAATTGATTGAAAATTTTTATTGAGAGCTCTAAAAGAATTATTGAGGAGAAAAAGTGATATGTTATTTTGTAGTACAAGGATTATTTTGTCTATTTAGTACAGCTATTTATACATAGCTGTAGCTTTGTACAAAAGGGATCTTTGTAAAAAATTGTATGAATGTTCACTCTTATTTATTGATTATTAAAAATGAAGATATAAATGGCTTTGCATAATTTATACCTGTGGGAAATTAACTGGAGTATTTGTTATTTGACTGTTTTCTATAAAGGAATATTAGGCTTGGTGCTATGATGAATGATCTTGTAAAATTATATGTATTCTTAAGGAAATTTTGAATACAAATTTCTTGAACTGACCATTTTATTGATAATATTTATTTCCATGTGTGTTCATGCTTTTGCCAGCCAGAAATTACACTATCTTTCCAATAAATAGTCTCAACAAATAATAATTTTTCCAGGGTTGAAATGAAGACAATTGGCTTCATAGACATAGGGATTGTGGTAAATGTACCCTTTTTTAAGTGCATTAATTTGCCTTGCATGGGAAGTTTTGCATGGGAAGGTTCAAGAATAGTACTAACAGCAGTAGCTGTAACAGCTCTGGGGTTGGACTGCCTGGGTCTGAGTCCTAGATCTGCCTTTTACTGGCTGTGTAACTCACAGGAAGTTACTATAGTAACATATAGTAGATAGGTTGCTACACCCTATAGTAGCCTGGGCCTTTCAGAAAACAGCCTGAGTTAAAGCTTATGTGATATGATAGTGCATCATTTGGGAGCACAGGGGGTGCAATCTGGGACAAGAATGGAGGGAGAGCAAATAAAAGGTGGGCGGCAAAGTTTTACTGCACTCCTACTTGGTGTCAGGCACTGTTCTGGTTGCTGAGAATATAGTAGGAACCAAAACAATATCTTTATTCTCCTAGAACTTACATTCTAATGGGGAGAGGCAGACATAAAATGAAATACAGAGTGTGTAAGTGCTTAAAGAAAGAGCAGGGAAGGAAGATCAGATGGGGGGAATGTGGGGAGGAGCTACAGTGTTAAAAGCATATAGTCAGGAAAGGCCTCTTAACGGGGAGATATTTGACTAAAGACATGAAAGAGCTACAGAGACAAATCCTTTGAGTGTCTGGGGGAAGAGTTTTCTTTTTCCTTTTCTCTCTTTCTTTCTTTTTTTTTTTTTTTTTGCAGTTTTTGGCCAGGGCTGGGTTTGAACCCACCACGTCAGGCATATGAGGCCAGCACCCTACTCCTTTGAGGCACAGGCACCGCCCTGGGAGAAGAGTTTTCTAAGCTAAGGGAGCAGCCAGTGCAAAGGCACAGAGGTGGGACCATGGCTGGTGGTGTTCAGGGACAACAAAGAGCCTGGTTTGGCAAACGCCTAGTGAGAGGGGAGAGAGGGAGGAGAATGGTCGGTCAAGTAGGGCCTTGCAGGATGTGGTGAGGATTTTGACCTTTACCCGGAAGGAACTGGGATCCATGGGCAGATCTTGAGCACATGTTGGCTTACATTTTAGCAAGCTAACCCTGGCTGCCATGATGAGAACAAACTCCCGGGAGCAAGGGCAGGGCATAGATGCAGCTGGAAGCCCATTTTGCTGATGCAGAAAGAGACACCAGTGGGATAGGCCCAGGAGGGAGCAACAGAAGTGGGGAGCAGTGATTGAGTTCTGCATGTATGTTGGAAGTAGACCTTCTGGACTTGTGAACGGATTGGATGCAGGGTGTATCAGAAAGGGAGGACAAAGGCTCCAAGGTTGGGACCTGAGCATCTGAAAAGATAGAGGTGGTGGAATGGAGGAGAAGCAGCTTGGGAGGAAGATCAGGCATTGGAATTTGAGCAGGTTAAGTTTGAACTGCCCTTTAGATGCCCTTTCCCTGTCCCTGCCCAGGGGTGCTCAGGCCTGTGGTGCTGAGACTGTCCAGAGGTCATTGGTGTATCTGTCTACACCAGGCAAGGACGGCCCCCACATCCCCTCTGTTGCCCTGCTGTGTGCCAGTCACGGGGCTCGGGATTCTCTGCCGAGTTTTGGACTCTCAGGTCTCTGACGCACTGTGAGGCCATTCCCACTGGCACCCTGCAGGGCCCCTGAACCGGTCTCTCCCTCACCACCCCCACCCTTGCACCCTACCCCAGTGTGGGTTTTCCTCCCACTCATCCTGCTGTCTCTACATGTTTAATCTCT
Organism: Arctocebus calabarensis; assembly: GCA_963573935.1. NCBI lineage: Eukaryota > Metazoa > Chordata > Mammalia > Primates > Lorisidae > Arctocebus > Arctocebus calabarensis. Next base: position 28,077 of record CAUYON010020398.1, read on the forward strand.
TAAATGCAGGTGCTAGGAGGCCCTTTGCAAACCTTCAGTGAGCCTGCTCCATGCTTGCATGGAGAAGAGAAAATATGGGGAGAAAACACATCCAACTATCTGGCCACATTAAAGAGAGGGGGCATGCATAGGGTTATAGGAAGACAAGTCCTGAACTTAGGTTTCCAAAGCTTGTAACTAGCTCACTAATCATGTTTCAACTTGGTGGCATGAGCCTTATTTTGAATGGGTGGTTATGTCATATAAAGCTCAAGGTGTGAAGATGGGGTGACATTTTTCTTTCCACTAATTGATGTAACATTTAGGATTAATTTCAGCTGCATGTAACAGAAAACCCCAAAAAAGCAATGGTTAAATACAATGAAAGCTTTATTTTTCCTTCTCCAGAGAGAAGCAGTTTGGGCTCAGTACAGTAACTTTCCTGCCCTCCCCCCCACTCCCACTGCCCTCTGGCCACTTCAGCCTTAGACTGTTGTCCTCATGGTCCAAATGGTGACTGTACAGACAACACAACCATGTTTCTTGCTGCAGAATGGAAGAGGCAGCAATGGGCTGCCCCTGCCTCCGTGAGACTTCCCAGAAGAACCACACATCAACTCTTATCGTGCTCAAGCTAAGCCACTGATCACAGGTGCCATGGAGCAAGAACACTTGACTACATGAATTACGAATGAGGAGGGATGTAGCTTAGCAGCCTGCATGGCATTGGCCTAAGTCCTCATTGTCAGGGGTCAAGCTGGATATGGGGAGCTTGTTCCTTAAACACACCTGCATTTGATCACTTTTGCTACAAGGGCTCAGTTGTAACAAAAGAGATCAAATTTGGTCTCTAAAAGAGCTCTCCCAGGAGCTAGAAGAAAACAATGTATCTTTCACATCATAGAATGCAGTTACCATTGCTTGGAATTTTCCCAGGCACTGGACTACAAATGTAAAGAGTTTTGTGGGGGGTGGCTGAGTCCTGCCTACTAGAAGTCTGAGGCTGGAAGGAAAAACTAGACGAAGATGGTGTAAGCAGAGTTGGAATAGGAACCTGGGGCCACTGGAATCTTCTGTGTCCCCAGAGGTGACCCCCCCCCCACCAAGAGCTTGTGACCTGGGGTGTGGGATCCCCAGCTGCACTGTGCAGGCTCCCAGATACCCACAGGCAGAGTGGGCATCAAAAGTCTGGCCTGGGGGAAACAACTGGATAGGAGAGCTTCCTTGCTACCCTGACCCACGGGTCAGTCCATTTAGGACCTCAGACCAGTCTTAGATTTCCCAAGCCTCCATTTCGTCACCTGTGAAAGGAACTCATGACAATAGCCCCTTGTGAGAACTGAGATGAGGTACCATATATACAAATGCCTGAGAAATAACCTGAGCACAAATGCTCGTATTACTAGATTAGCATCTTGCTTCCTTTCTTTCTGAACAGTTCTTTAGAACTCAACCCCCTCTTCCACCCCATACTCATAATTTGCAAACATTTTTGTGCCACAGCCATAACCCTGGAAATGTCTCTCATGGCCTTGAATTGTGGCATTCCTGCAGGGCAGTCGCCTCTGACCTAACTGCTGTGCTTTGGCAGGAAAGGGTGGAACAACATGCAGAGAGGGGCCCATTAGTGCCGATAGTGTGAGACCCCAGTATGATGTCATCAGCCCTCTGGGTAAAAGATTGACAGGTCTGTGGTGGCCACAGGGAAAACTAGAGGCAGAGTGTAGTTTTAATCTGATGCTTACAGATAAATTGTATTTTTGGCCCTGGAGATATGAGGGGTGGGGAAAGTTAGCTTTCAAATCACTTCTAAAATCATTTGCTAGGAAGTATCAACTCAGTCCCTGGAGATTGTGGGGATCTCAGATGATGCTTATAGGGGAGTCTCCATCAGAGATGGTGCTTGGCTGTGACTGTGGACTGTCCATCTGGGCACAGAATTTCATAAAATCAAACACGTGAGGAGAAACTATCTCAAACTATGAGATGAAAGGCTTAAAAAAAGAATTTTCAGGGTCTGTTACAGACCAATGCTTTTACAAAACAATAAAAATTACCTGAGAAAGGCAGCACCAGTAGCTAAGTGGGTAGGGCGCCAGAGCTGGCGGGTTCGAATCCAGCCCTGCCTAGCTAAAATAATGTCAACTGCAACAAAAACAGTAGCCGGCAGCTACTCAGGAGGCTGAGGCAAGAGAATCGCCTAAGCTCAGGAGTTGGAGGTTGCTGTGAGCTGTGTGATGCCACAGCACTCTACAGAGGGCGATAAAGTGAGACTCTGTCTCTACAAAAAAAGAAAATAGCCAGGCATTGTGGTGGGCACCTGTAGTCCCAGCTACATGGGAGGCTGTGCCAAGAGAATTGCTTATGCCCAAGAGTTTGAGGTGGCTGTGAGCTGTGACACCACAGCACTCTACCCAGGGTGACAGCTTGAGACTGTCTCAAAAAAAAAAAAAATTACCTGAGAAAATGAGATTAAAGATGCAAGTCCCAAATATTTATCATTTGACTTAGTTAAACAAAATGACACCACTAACATCCCCACAGGGAACTAAATGCTTGTTCTCAGTTATTGAATTTACCTTGTCTCTACAAGGACCCATAGCTGCCTACAGGCTGCATTTTAAGTGGCATTTCCTTGAACCACCTATACTTTCTACCTTCTCAAGGTAAATAATAACCTTTGTTTGTGTTCTAAGGCAACTGTAATAATTTTGTAATATGCATAAGTCACTACTTATTTAAAATGTCACATCTCAGCTCATCGGTTTACTTTCTAATTTTATTTTCAGTTTGCTCTCCAAGGATGTGAAGCATTTGCAAATATATGGCCTAATTTTGTTTTGCTGATAAACTGCTAAAGTTCCTAGGGGCATGTGATATTTCTTATTTTACTAATACTATAACTGGACAAAGAAAGGTCATTTGATGATGGTAATGATGGTGATGATGATAACCATCGTGATGACAGTGATAATTATGACGCTGGTGATGATGATGAAGGTGGTGATGATGGGCAGGAGGAGGTGCAGATGTGGGGGCCCTTGTTACAGCACACGCTTGAGGTGGCTGACACCAGAAGAAGCCCACCTCCACCCTGCTGGGCTTACCAAATGCCCTAGTGGCCAGCGAATGAATGAATCATAGGAGCTTTATCCCGAACAACATTAACCTCCTTCACTGACCACAGCCCTGTCTAGGGCATTTCACTTTTCCAGGAGATTTTGCCTGATTGTCACACAGGGCGCAGGAGAATGCCTGGCTTCCGTAAGCTAGCACCTTTCAGCATCATCAAGGTCATGTGTCAGACAGGACTGAACCAAATCAGACTTCTCCTTGTCTTTGAAACACTCAAGGAGTTTTGTACACAAATTGGGAAGGGAGTAAAATCCCTACAGATCCTCCCGTACGCAGCAAGTGAAACGGGGCTGGTATTGTGCTCTAAGGACCAATGAGAGAAGGGCTTTACACCTCAAAGCAGAGAAGGACACCCCATCGTGCAGATGCCATGGGGAAATATTCTGCTTTTCCAAATCTATCAACAAATAGTAATTTTCACTTTACTCTCTGTAGTAAAGGGGATAAAATTCTAGGCTTTCTTCTGCCTCCCCTGAACATTCTATCATTCGTATATTAAAGTCATTATTAAAAGCAAGTTCATCCCTGGGTGCATAGGTCAGGTAGAGGCGGTCTCTACCTCAGTTAGGGGTAACGGTCGCTGACTACAGTGGCTTCGCCACACAGGGTTTCATTTTTTCCCATAAGTGACTGAAGTAGGTGGTCCTGGGGGAAGTGGCATTGTCATATCATCAGTGGTCACAGATTTCTTTTATCTTCTATCTTTGATTCTGCTTTCCCCCCTCATGTTCTCTTCTGGTCAAAAGATGGCCCCTGTGCCCCAGCCTAACATCCCTGTCCCAGGAAGATAGAGGAAGCCATATGAAGAAAATAAATGAGAAGTCTGGTGGACTTTCACAGAAGTCCCACTGGCCAACAACGTGGGACATGCCCAGCCCTGGGCTGCACAGGGAGTTAGGGAGTACCATTCTGTAGTTAGGAATTACTGCTGCCCTCTAGGAAAAAAAAATTCCCTGTTAGTAAAGAAAAGGAGAGTGAGTAATGGGGAGGAGGCTGGTGGTGTCTGATCCAGTATCTTCTTGTTCACCTTGGGAAATGGAGTTACTCCTTATTTTCCCAATAGGACACCTAATAATAATGACCGGTTATTAAGTAACCATTATAAGCCAGAAGTTTGTTAGATCCTTGATGACCACTTTTATCTTGAATCCTTGTGATAATCCTGGAGGTAGATTATTACCATCCCATTTTTTTTTTTTTTTTTTTTTGAGACAGAGCCTCAAGCTGTCACCCTGGATAGAGAGCCGTGGCATCACAGCTCATAGCAACCTCCAATTCCTGGGCTCAAGCGAGTCTCCTGCCTCTGCCTCCCAAGTAGCTGGTACTACAGGCACCCACCACAACACCCGGCCATTTTTTGGTGGCAGCTGTCATTGTTGTTTGG